>LYUA01000052.1:415516-437864 GCA_002093875.1 Calopteryx splendens | reverse complement strand
GGGGAGAGGAATGGTCTCATCTTGCATCGTGCGTGTGTGTTGGTGCGTGAGAGTGATCCGGGAAGGAAGGAGTTCCTAAGCGGATGGGAGCAAAACACGGCGCACGTGTTTTCACAAGCGATTCGATCCGCCGCGCAATTCCTCGAGTACTCTGGAAGGACTAGATCGATTTTGTGGACGTTTTTGTTTGTTTTCTAATGTACCCCATCTCCGAAATTTAGTTCCTGAAGTTGTGTATGTGCTCGTGAGTGAACCGAGTGATATTTGTGGATGTTTTTGTCGTGTTTCGGACCGGTACACTAAGATATCGTGTTACGATTTCCATCCGCGATTTGAAACGATGGTTTTTTTTAATTTTTGTTCAAGACATGTACTCGAAGGGTGCTAAATCGTTTCTTCGTAGTTCCCGAATTCCACTGGGGAGTGCTATTGTACATTTACACTTTTTCACTAGTAAGGACTAACTTGACGTCAGGCCGTTAACCCGTCTCTAAAAATTGCATTTTAGTTTAGAAAATAGAAGCACGGCCTGAACGAGGACGAAACCTAAAGGACTGTTTCTCCCCCAAAGGTCGATTCTCATCTAATGTCATTGGGGAGATTACAACGCGTGCCTGCGATGGATTGGAATTTGTGTGGTCGGTGATTGATTCTGTTACCGATTCTTGAAAATTGGTGTCCGTGCTGAAACTTTACAGTAAACGATATACAGTGAAAGAAATGTCTTCCGTGCTTTCACCCATGGCCCCAGCTCGGCCCACCGGCGACCGCTGCTGAGACTTCCTGCGCGCCAAACGCCGAATTCCGGCCGCCGCAAGAATTTAGGGCCCGCGGCCGAAAACAGGGAGTGAGACGGTTTCAGGACACAGAAAGGAACCAAGAAGAAAGCCACGCTGTATCCCTACCAAATAAACCCCACGATGGTAAGTTGTTTAATTTCAATGTAAGACTTGCCGAAAAGGCAGCAAAAGTTCCGGCTTAAGAAATTGAAACCCCTGTAAACATAAGATCTCTTGTGTATTGAGGCACGAAACGCAACATCTGCATATAAGCGATATCATTTTTAGTCCTTGTGATTCATTTTTATCGATGAAACTATTTACAAGATCGATTATCATTATAGTTGTATTATTTGCGGTCCATCCATTCCAGATGGACAAGTTCTAAAAGTACCTATGTGGAATGTGTGATTGTGCCTTTATCCTCGATTTGTCGAATGAGGAACTGTTGTTGGCTGAATGACTTGAAAATATCTGACTTAATCATTGAGATTTTAAATTTATTCGTGGACGTCATTGCCTGCGTGTGTTGGAACCGACATCAACTGAATGTTGTGCTCCCTATGTGATTATTTGATGTGATCGTCACAATTTTACGTGATTTCGCTATCATGGCAAAAAAATTGACCAGAGAGAGTTGCCCTTTAACTAAGTGGCATATTTTTAATATTGTAATTAAAATCATGTTGTTATACCTAATTTATGCTCCATGGTTCAAGTAAATTCATTGAATGAGTTTCAATTGAAATAAATCCATAAATCCTCGGTCTTTGTACGGAAAAAACATTGCGGGACATAATTATAATTTTTTACATTGGAATCCTGTTTATAATCTGCATATTCCATGCAACAGTAAAGAACTGGAAAAGGGTGGTTTTTCGTATAAATCGTAAACTCGTGAACCAATTAGTTAGACGTCCATGGGGCATGCGCGTAGTCGCATGGCAAGTGCGCATGCCACTGATAAAGGTGATTCATCTGAAACTATCTGTGGGTGACACCAATGGGGCAAGATTCATTCCTATCAGTTGGTAATACGAATGCTAGCTACTTTATTATTATTACTCTGACGGTGATTCTTTACGAAGTATGCTCACACAACGGTGAAATGCATTATTGGTCAATTTTTGTAGTCCTTCGCATGAAGCGAACAGAAGTTCCTTTTAGTTTAGGCATTCGTTGGTAATTGTGATAGAATATCAGGGACATGACTACACATTCCTCTTTCCGTAGATTATTATTCATGCATAATTCAAATGTGAGTCAGTTTCCGTGACGTATTTTAGAATTCTTCGTTCGAATTCAGCATTCAATTTTTTTTATGTGCTAAGTCTTGAGTGGCCTCCTCATTTACTTCATTAGTGCCTTATTCAAGTTCACCCCCCCACACCCACAATTATCCTGACATCGAAATATTTTTCTACCCTTTACAAAATTCTACTTGACCATTAGATATTTCATCATCACGGAATTTCACGGAATACAAAAATTCCTATCTACACCGTTTACATGCGGTTAGTTCAGAGGAATGAAACTACGCCCGCGGGTCGGAGATGACCGTTCATTCGTCACGACGAGGTCCGACTGGCGAAACATATTTTCATAAATCCCTCTGTTTATTTCATATTTTCTCATTTTTACCTGGCCGCCATCTAAAATATGCAAGGGAATATGCCCCGTAGTACTAAAACCTACGTGAATTGTAATTAGTATAAGGATGCAGATCCTTTAAAGGAATTTTTCATTCCGTCATAACTCTAGGGCAGTTCTCATTATATTATCAACGTAATTTAGTTATTTAATCTTTGCCATCGCTTGTCAATGGTAAGCAATCATAACAGTCATTTTCTTTATTCCACCATTTTCGTAGAGAATGATGTAATACTCTCACTGTTCATTGGCTGATAAGAATAGATAGCTATACTGGTAAAATACATAGCATGTAATTTGCCAAAGGTCAGTCTTTTTTATTGCAGCCTTTCTTATAGCCATTACAGTGACCGAATTTGCTAGGGAAGAGTTTATAGGGATGCTCCCAAGAACCGCGAGAAGTTTGTATATTTAATACTCGCTTATAAGTGCTAATGATTGATATCTAGGAATAGAGTAGGAGACATAGCGTTAGTGCTTCGAAATCAGTGATTTCTTTTTCAATTTATGACCTTTTAAGCACCGTAATCCGACCATTCGGCACTGTTGGTCTGGATCGAAGATAATAGGTAATATATGATTTGTTACCATAAGTTGTTAAACAATGACCGTGAATGATTTGGGAAAAATAACAGAATTCTGAAAGAGGAAATAATCTTTGTAGTACAGTGAGTTTCTAAAGCTTTTGAAGTAAGTTCATTGCCAAACGCTGTATTTCAATACCATACTATGAGTAAAGTGAAGGTAAATGAAGGTTGCCTCTATGTTCTTCAATGACAAATGTATGTGCACCGAAAGTGGTGTAATATATGAGTTGGGTAAATATTATTTTGTTTCACAGTTTTTAGGAATTGTCTGCCAACATCATTTTGATCATGATCATTATTATTAGTCTTTAAATATACTTCTGATTTACGTGAAAATGGTCGACTAATCGACATTAATTCTTGTACCTTTCTATTTCTGCATATGCTTTCATTTTGATACGTAATCAGTCAACCGTTACGTATTATTTTTTTAAAGAAATGTTGACGAGTCAAATGACAAGTTAAGAAAATTGATCCTGAATATGAAATTCCATCAAAATCCTTCCACGCCATGATTCGATTAATTTAATTAAATTAATTTGAAACTGATCATGCGTCATCGTTTGATGACGCATGATCAGTTTTATGCTTGATCGTTTGATCGATGATTTCTGGACGCTGACCTTGGGTCTCATTTAAATTTCTTAGTATATCGCAAGAAAAGAGGACCGGAAAAACATATTTATTATTATTTTTTGTCAGAACATAGCGATTTATCCAAAGCTTTACGAAAATTTATGAATTCATTTGAACTGAGTACTAAAATTTAAGCAATCACTTTCATTTAGATAGAGAATTAGTGTCAAGCCATACTGTTTTGCTGATAATAGTTACACTACGAACTACTATTCGGACAGAACGTTTTCAGTAGGTTGAAGAAGTGAGACATTACTTTTTAACAAAATGAAATACGATCACGCATGGGCGTTTTCACAAACTTCCATGTGGCATGTACAATAAATGTGGTGGAAAACCAAAACATTATACCTATTAGATGCCTAATCTCTGA
The DNA here is from genome assembly GCA_002093875.1 of Calopteryx splendens. Taxonomy (NCBI): domain Eukaryota; kingdom Metazoa; phylum Arthropoda; class Insecta; order Odonata; family Calopterygidae; genus Calopteryx; species Calopteryx splendens. The sequence continues at coordinate 433,839 of LYUA01000052.1, read as the reverse complement.
TAATAATCTCTAGCGATATTTTATTTTACTCACAAAACTCGATGAGTTCCAGGAGCATCTTTCTGGACCATTGCCATATTTTAATCACTTGTTTTATGCCTACATTTGTATTAATTCTTCATATATATAGGCACTAAAGGTTTTCCTTACTCAATGTGTTTTTTTCATTGTAGAGGTCATTACTTTGGCACAAATACGTACACTTTTCCTCCGCCTGAGGAATTATCCTATATTTTAAGCTGAGAAAGTTTTTTTCTTGTAGACAGCATCTTGCATATTTTCGGAAACTAATCTTCCTTTCTGTAATTTCTGCGTATGATTTCATTTTTAAATGCCAATTGACTAAGTTAATGGGTAGTTTTTCTTATGAATAACATTTTTGCGTCTAGGTGCGATTTAAATTGATCTATGTGATTAGCAAAATTATGAAAATCACTTCTATAACAAACCATTATGAAGGAGTTAAACACCTATCTTGCATGACGATCTGTTATTAATTGTATTTATTTTATGGTACTTTATCCTCTATTGTTGCATCCGCTCATAATTGCTCCGAAATTACAGTTAGTAAAATTGTATTCTCATTAAATAGAGTTTTATTGTTAAATACATGCTACAGTTTACACGGACCGTGACGAACTCGCAGTGAAGGTGGAGGTTTATTAGATGCTAACTGTGCAGCAGTGTTCAACCGGAACTCGAGATTAAAAAATTAGCATTAAAAAAACATTTTGGTAAATGTAGCGATGTATTGTAAAATATTTTAATTTGTGCCAATTAGCCCGAAATGAGAAAAATATCTCTTCGTAGACTACTCCAATAGAATAATTCGAAGTGGTGGCAGCAATAGCTTTGAAGAAAAGACGCGATGCTCGAGAGCCCTTTCCAACCTTTGGCCTCTCCAACTCCCCCCTCGTGCCTTCTCTTCCTGAGGTAACTCGTGGGCAATCAATCGACGCAGAGCGAATAAATAGTGAAAGGCAAACGAATCGGCAATTCCCTGTTTCGATCCGAACGGTGCCAGTCTAGCTTATCTTATTCCTATGCAGAGAACGGCCTTCGAATCTCAACGGAGAATGAATTCAAAACGGACGGAAGAAGAGAGATGCTCATCGCCTTTAGGTGCTCGCTCTGTGCACACACGTAGGTATCTATCGGCATGCGTGTGTTTATGTGAGTTATGAAGGGGCACGGGTGCATAATGCGTAAGGAAAACAATGCGTGAGAGAGTCGTCGAAAGAGATGGATAGAGGAGGAAGGCGAGAGAGAGAGAAATAGCGAGGGAGAACATTGAATGCAGGCCACCTGTTGAGCGCATGTCTTCGCTCTTTTGAGTTTCGATTCCGCGGAATCTCTCGCGAGAATCGCGACGCCTCGTCCGCTCACGATGAAAGGACGAGGGGGTTATTTTTTTTATTTCGTGCGGGCGCCGGGGAAGGGTTTAATGATTTGGGAACGGCTCGCGTCATCACACCCCTGTGCCTCGCGTCCGAGTTGAGCGCACGCTGCCCCGAGGGTGGCCGACCCCACGGGTGGGACTCCCCGGGGCCGCATGAGGTGTGGCCCCGCGGCGACATTCGTAATGCCTGAGCCGTGCGGCTGGACCCGAAAAATAATGCCGCTATTCTTCGAAGCCAAACAACTGTGCTTTTCGTCATCCCTGCGATTATCTTTGTTAGCAATCAAAGACTGGCGTGACTACGAGATTTCTCTGGTTCAATAGCCGGTAAAGATATTGTTATTTAGTGTAGGAGACCTCTTCCATTTGCAAACTTCATTTTCGGAGTTCATTGAAGGTTGAGAGAAGTTTTAAAACTATGAAGACATCGCCTAAGCAGAATAATTTAATACTGATTTTTAAATGCCAGTTCTATCCCCGAGAAGGGATGTAAATGATTATATTGTATCAAGAATTGTCCATAGTGAACATGTTCCTACAACCAACAAAATGAAGACAGAAATCGCTATAAGCCTGACCACCGAAAATTATGCGCCGACGATTAGGTGAAATAATTGTCGTAAACGAATATTCCATGAATAATGGAAAAGATTCTCCTCGAACTTCCTTTATACCTACATGGCATGAGCAATTATGGTTTAATCAGTATGTGAAATGGCACTGTCTAGTACTTTTTGTTTTAATTGCCATTGTAGATTATAAGAAGGTACCTACATGTTGCCATCCAAAGTTGTCAAGAATTTGGATATCACACCAATTTGTACTACCAGTGGTAGCACATATTGGATTACAAGGTGGATCTTTATAAGTGCGTTTGTTCCATAGCTGTTTTCGTTACATAGTATTCTTCTCTGTCTCCGAATTTTGAAATATCTTCCACTGTAAGGAAAGCGTCTTTGTTTAAGGGTCATAACAGTACACCCAAGGTACATCGGCATTTGTAACTATGGACAGGAATTTTGGGTAATATCGAATATTGCTTGTAGCTCAGTGCAAAACTCAAACCCATGGTCTCGTTGATGGTCGTTCAAAAGACGAGGAACAAATTCCCTTAAATTCGTCTTATGTTCAGTACATTCGTTACATTGCATTGACACGCACCGTATGACAGTCCTGCCCTATTAGGTACAAATGCCATGAATTCTCTGCCTTCGGTCTTCTGAGATCACTTCTCTTCAGCACTTTCGTGATCGTTTCTGGAGTTACGCATGATGATGGTCGACTCTATCTATGTTTATCAACCTCCACAGAATCCCAGCCATTTTTTTAATCCTTATACCCCTTAAATGTAATAAATTGGCTTATTTATTGCCTACCAAAGGTCTCCTTTATCATTCGGTGGTTTCAGCAGCAGTTTAATTAGACTTGAAAAAAAACTTAATGCAGATGAAGTTAACTCCTTTAAATCAACCATTTATGAAATCGCTGACAGAAGAACACGGTGTAACTAATATACCAAAAACTAAGACACACGCACACTCACGAAAATGCCGCTAGGCAGACTGGTAGCTGAAATACACGACCAGGGCATCCAGTGGCAGAAGTTCGTACTCTTGCTGGTTTTGGGTGGAATATTCAAATTCTCGACAGCTTTGGGCGGCTTTTTTTGTAGCTTACCTTTCCCTGTGAAGTTTTAAATGTACTTGATGACCTCAAATAAAATTGGTCATGTCCGTCCGTTCTTGGGAATTTGTAACGATATTCTGTCATATAAACCAGAATAAGGGGGGAAAACGGACATATAGATTATCATCCCTCAACAAAAAGCATCCCCATAACATGATTACTAATTTTAAATTTTCTTTCCACCGATATTTAGTTGCAAAGTCAGCAATGCAGATAAGATAGACATTTTGATATATCTTTCACGAGCCACACTCGTAAATTTATGTAGATAAATTAATCACGAAGAATACAAAAAAAAAACGTGTGATGAAAGATGAGACCATAGTGGAATACCTAATCAAAATGAAGGGATCGAATAGAGGGAGGTGGATTTTAACTTGAATTTGGAATGGTATAAAATATAGTAATGGAGTTAAAAGCCCAATTCTTGTCATTTTTGTAAATGGCAGTATCTCTTACGGTTTTTTCTGATTTTTCGGTGCTTTTAAATTTTAGCTCTACTAGTGATAAGAAGTAATATCTATTATCTATCTACCCAAGGGGTTGTAAAATGGGTATTCTTCGATCGGAAAATCGTAGTAATGATAGTTTCAGTCAATAATAATACATAGTCTTGGCAGCATTTGAAACCTGGCGTTTTCTATCAGTAACCTTATGCGTTCGCACGTTATAAAGAGCGCGTAATTGAAAGCTTTAAACAGAATCTACTGGCTACTCGTGTGAGTGTACCGGTTCACAACAATGGCGGACTCCGTTAAATAGTTCAAATCCGCAGGCAAAGCATTTGAAACACGGATTGCGTAGTAGCGACCAAATGATCCTAATGGTGCGATACAAAAGGTATAGTTGAAAAAGCTCCCTAGAGAAATTACTATCCTCAGTCTTGTAGCCGTTGTGCTTTCTGGAACTGATTGGGATTTATGAAAGAGGCAAACCAACGGACATCTTAGTTGAATATTGTAACTTCAATCACCGTTATTTTTAAAAAATTGAAACACTATCGAAAACGACATTAACTCGACAGAAATTTGATCGAATAAATATCCGGAAAAGAATAATTTGAGCACGCAAATATTACGCCAAATGTGTTCGTTTCGTTAATTCCATATCAGTCAAGTGACGGAATGTTCTTTAATTCGCAAGCGACAGGTTTTCAGGTCGTATTAGAAAAAAGGTGTTTGCACGTAGTGCTCGCATAAAATCACAAAGTGCCCTCCGCCAAGAGGGAGGAGACGGCGAGTTTGGTGGTGAAAAATATTGTGCCCGAGGAATGTTTCAAGCGAATGAATTAAACATGAGGAACGGTGATTAACAATTGTGAAGTTTGAGTCCGCCGCCGTCGCGAGATCGAGCCGGGGGATAAGGGCCGCCACGAAACGGGGTTCGATTCGGGCGCCCACGTGCCGGCCATCATCGGTTCCCTCCCCCATAACCTCGTCCTTTTATACATTTTCAACCCGGGGTCCCCCAACTTCCCCTGCGGACGGTCGGGACAGTCTGACCTACCCCGCCTCCCTCCTCCTATGCTTCCCTTCCCGTTTGGTCCCCCACCCTACCATTTCCAGGCCCCATTCCATCCACCGATTTTGACGTGTAATTAACAGCGGTCGTCGTCCGTCGCGTGGTCATTAACGAACCGAGGAAATACATCCCGCCACGGCTCCAAGGGGTGTTAACTGATGACTCGCGCCAGCAAACAGCGAGCTACCCTTAAATCACCCTCTTCCTAGGCACCTGAAGTTCAGGCCGACGCAGGATGTAGCTCTTTCGTCGATCGTCGATGAGGGCATCAGTTTAATTCCCCCATTCTGTGTGAGCCGTGTTTTTTTCTCGCCAATGGCCGTCGGTTTAGGTCGCTCTCGTCCCCACGCTGTGTGCGTGAAGGGACGCAGTACGAAGTGAATTTTCGCAGGGACACATTTCGTTAAGGATAAATAGTCTTGGAGTTTTCTGTGTGTCAACGAGAAACTTTGTGATTGACTTAGTGCACAGAGTTCAAGCCCGATTAAATTCACGCCGCCTCTTACATTAGCAGCAGTCTCAATTGCCACGTACATAGTACTCTGCGACGATTCTATGTTATACTTCCTTGATGTTGAACTCGAAGAAAGTGGTGGCAGATAGAAATGCCTCCTTAAAAGCTTAATATTATAGAACAGCTTGAAACTAAAGTAATAAAACGCAATAGAAACGATTGCAGAAACTTCAGATGAGTTAAAAAAAAAATATATATATACATATTTAGAATTGAAGGATGTATAGTAATGACCAAAAAGGATTTTGTAAATTATTTAAGAATGAGGCTTGTTAAAAAATTCTTTTTGACAGTGGTTTTGGTAACATTTTTTAAGTTTTCTTCCAAATTTGAAGTCCTTTCCCCTGTTGAAACGTACTGAAACCAGTAGAGATCCAAACGGAGAGTCGTCATAAACGGGCGAACTGAATGTTCATTAGCGGGGGACAAATTCAGCTAATTAAGTCTTTCCTCCAAAGAGATTTCGAACATAGCCTATTAACTTCGACGAAGAAACATCAAAGCCGTAATGATTCCTTGAGACGATCCGGGAGTCCGAGCGAGGTAAAAAAAAGTCCGGTCAAAAAAATCGAGTCTCGCTCCTGTTTCAAGGGATGGAATCCACGTTGAGAGGAGGCGAAAGAAGGTATGATTTCGGGTAGGGAGACATGAGAGCGAAGAATACGAAGGAACAGAGAAATTAAATTATATCTCATAGCGTGGGGGGAAGAGAGAGAAAGACAGAGAGGCGGGGTGGTCGGAGAGGGGGAGGATTGGCATAGGAATGCGAGGGAGGGGTGGCGAGGTATGGTTGGGGGAAGAGGGGTCGTGATTGGGAGCTGTCGGAAGCCTCCCTTCTCTTCTCCCCTCTTTCCATCGGTAGTATATTTTTAGAGAAATACAGGCATTGCCACCTTCTTCCTTTCTCTCTCCCCGCCATCTCTCTTGGGATCGCTCACATTCTTTCCCTCCTCTCACGGATCATTCCTTCCTCAAGCGATTCTCATTCATGTCTTAACTACTCTCGAGCAAGTCTTTTTTTTTCCTTTAACGATCGGTGTTTGAGTTAGAAAATGGTTATGGAATATCCTACGAGTTGCGTCTTACAATTACTTGTTAGATTAAGTGCCAATGAATTGACGGTGAAAATATTTTGACTCGTTGGAGGAATTAAATGTTAGACATAAAGTGCTCCAAAGACTTAGAAAGGATTACATGCATTCGTTTAACAACTAATTAATGGATCTAAGCATATCGGGTCGAGTTTCTTGACCTAAGTCACAATTTTATATTTATATACCTATGGGATTTGGTCTTTTGTTTTTCATTGATACGAACTCTCCAATACTCACTTTGTGCCTCCCCATCACTCCTAAAATTTGAATTTCCTTACAATATTGGAGTATATACCTATTTCAGGAGAGTCTGTCAGTTTACTTGGAGGGCATATCGCTCTGCGGTCACTGATAACTACGTCAGTAAACTGCTGCTAGTTAGTAAAACTAGCTGACAACTGACAAAGCTACGAGTATGAATTTGGCCTGGGGATTAGTCGAAGTGGTATCTTTGAACTGCGAGTACAATTTGAAAATACTCGATGGACTATAGACCAACTGCTTCATCAGAAGTATTAAAGGTAGTAGATAAATCAAAAAAAACATAATTAATTCACTGGGTTTAAGATAACTCTTTTGAATATTAGTTTTGCTGAATCATGTCATATCATCATCAATGGGTGCCTACTGACATTGGATTGAGGGGATATTTGACCGTCATGTAGAGTTGAAACGGTTAATTATTTTGAACCAGATAGGACCAGCTTTTATATTATAGTTCTCACGTAGCATGTCAATGAATTGAATGAACTTTTGTATTACAGGTTTGGTTTAAAGGAACAGAAATTTAATCAAATGGATTAATTTATCTGAAATTAACCAGAAAAGTGTAAATCATTTTTAAGCTCTGCCGAAATATGCGTTGTGCGAGTTTATTTCTGGAAAAGTAAATTTAACTACTTCATTTCTTAAGAAACATCTTCAGGTTATGCACTAATGGAAACAAAATTAGATATACTACCGTAAAAGAATATTACTAAACATAAGATATACCAAAGAGTACTGACAATGTACATAACTAATTTCACACCAATATATTCAATAATGCAATAATTAATGTAAAATTCACATCTACATCTAAATAATGCCTCTCATGCCATAATTACTTGCCTTATTCTTTTATAATTGGCATTTCTTCATTTCCTAGACTCCCCTTCGGCTGCATGCATTGAGACATTGAAAATTCAGAAATTTCCTATTCATTTTTTCAACTAGTACTATTGAAATTGGATCGTGGAATTTGAATAGTAAAAGTAATATGTTAGGACCAAAGATACTTAATTACGTAAAATAAAAAAGCCAATCTTAAAGTAAGTATCGAAATTTTGGACAGCCATCATACTTTTCACTTGGCTAAAAGAGACGAGCTCCCATATTGTTCCAGTATGTGTGGTTCATTCGAGGCGAATTGCTGTCAGATTCATTTCCATAAATAAATCTGCATTCTGAAATCATTTGGGGTGTCTTTTTATTTAAAGGTAAAATACATTCAACGTAAGCCATTACATGCAGAAAGCACACCTTCCTGATCTCTCTTCTTTCCTTCTCCTTCTTTTCATTTGTTCAGGAATTTGAAAAATTTAGGAACGTTGAGATTTCACTGAGTAAAAATCGGTTTCAGTCTCGTCCTCCCCAGTTTCTCCAAATTTCTTCTCTCAGTAGTCACTTTTCAGAGTTCATCTGCGCATTCCATTTAAAACATAGGCATCCACCTGCTCTGAGCATCATGATGGCTGTCGCAAGCTCCTGTTTGGTTTTCTCTTTCCGTTACTTTCGATTCGCTCCTGCTATCCAAACCGTCGCTGTCTTCCTCCCACTCATACTGGTCATCCTCAGAATCTTCTTCGCGGAAGAAAATATTTTTGTTTTTCCGCTAAAAGGGCATTTTGAGATACGAGTGCGTGGGAAGAGTTTGGATGAGTTTGGCGGCTTTTTAAAATGGACCACCGGACAGTATTTTTAGAGGGGATGAGGCGTGTTGCCAAGGGGCAGGACATAGGAAAACAATTGGAAGGTGCGTGGAGAGCGTAGAATAACAATGACGAGTTTGCAGCCGAGGATTAGTGGGGTTGTAACCGAGGGAGGGAAGAAGGAATGTGGGAGAGGGACGCACATGAGGGAAAAGTTGTGCGCCCGTGCATATTGTTAGACGTCTATGCATTCACTTTGCCTTCTGGCATTGGGAGAGAGCATAGCTTAATAGATCCCTTTCAAAGAGATTGGTAGAATGGTGGTGTATAACAATTTTGAAAATGCAAAACTTTTAATGTGTTTGGACAGAATACAGCACACTGTTCTTTCTTCTTTTGTATTCTGTTATTAGGACGAAACGTTGGCGTTTTCTTATACCTCGAATGGTATAAAATATTTCATGGATTTTCAAAAATTTTATAGCATTAATAATAATCACAACAATATTTACATCAAACCTGCGTGATATGTCTCTTATCCAACATTTTTTAACTAAGAGGTTTTTTCTTTGGAGGGCAGCGAGAGTTTTTTTACTTAATTGAAATGCAATAGCTGGAAGAATATTATGGCTAATTGCTATTACTAATTAATATCGACCGGCATATTAGTGATATAGAAATCGCTAAATGAACTCGTAAGAATAAAAAATCAAAATTAATGATTTCACAAATGAATTTCAACTATTAGCCAGTATATCCACCAATCTATTTAAGGATTACCTTTTCCTTTCATAGAATATTAATTATGCATACATAAATATATAAAAGAGCTATTCATCAATAGACTTTCATACCTATGTAGACGACAGAAAATTAACACACATTTTGGATATTTTTTTTAATCATTCAGGTTTTTAGCGTAGGTACAGATGATAAAACATTTTCACTTTTAGTATATGAACGACATCGATATACATATTGCTCGCAGCTAGATCGATATCGCATTGAGATGAAGTCAATTAAACTAAACTATTACATTTTTAGACGAATACATTTCTGAAGACGCAAACTTATAACAATTATGTTTTATTAAGTTACCTTTAACAATTAAAGGTTTTGAAAAGCAACTGGTATCTTCCCAAACTTTGGAAACTGCGTTGTGTATGATTTCTATGAAAATACCATGCTGTTCCAGGCCATGGAGTTTTTTTTACAAATGAAAACAATTTTCCTGTGTTAATTGCGGTTATATGGTTTCTGGAAAAAAACACGTTACTCTAGGCAGTCGTTTTTTTCCGTAAAACGGTACCCGGTAAAAATATTGAACCCATATCGTACTATGTTGTCCATTTGTCATATAACAGTTGCTTTTATTCACTTTTTGCACTATCAAGACGGTTAATCATGTGAACAGGTACATTTAAATTAGTATAACCATCGCATATTATTTATGCATTAAAATTTAACGAAAATAATTGTTAAACAAAAATTATTAGAAATTTAGGAATAACACAGGTATAGGCGATTTTTATGTCAACCGAATACAACTTATCTGTAAGTTTTAATATAACAGCCAAAGGAATATAATTAAAACATTAAGTGACCTAACCCAGGAAGAAAAAAGGTTCACACAAGAAAACAACGTCGTAATGAAGGAAAATCTTACATAAAGCACAAGGAATCGTGTTCCAACCCGTAAAAAACGTGTATGCTACAGATAGTTTATTAATATATTTTAATGCGTCAACAAAATAAATAACATCAAAAGTCTTGGATATAATAGGCTTTCGCAACACCCTGCGGCGTCATTCACAATGTGGTGGTGGAGTTATTCTTAAGCATCCGTATTATTTGAACAAAGTAGGTGATTTTTTATTGCAAGGGTGTTTACAAAAAAGCTCGAAAATAAAGACCAAGGCGTAATTCCTACGGCTTCTATTATCGATCCTCATCTTACAGAATTACAATGATACAAGTCAAGCGTTTGATAAATTGGACAAAAACATATTTGAAGCATAAACACATATAAAATATGTGTTAATGATGAAAACTCATTAAAACTCTAAAATACTGGCATCTTCCAAAGAAAAGGTGTCGCCAAAAGAAAAATCAGCGCAGTTGAAAGAAATCAAGCTGTTGGGACATCTCTTTTTATCATCACCATATTTTGCATCCCTCGCATTATCAGCATAGGATCAATTTTATTTTTCAGTTTAGGCCTATAGTTTCGTCATCATCATACCAGTTACTAGTAATGGATGATTTTTCTACTATATTTCTTATAATAGTAAGGAGGAAAAGGCCGCAATGATGTAATTAGTTTCCTGCTAAACTTCATTCTAAAGTGTTTGCGCTGAAAAATTAGATATATATTATACCTTCTCGAGAAAGAACATGGCTGGAAACAAAAATGAAAAGGTTTATATCATATAAGATTTTTACAAAGTCGTCAGAGACACATTGGAAGCGTTTATTTAATTAAAATGTTAATTTAATTTTAAAATAGAAATATGTAGGAGTTATGTTCAGTGAAGGATATATCTATTAATATAGTGACGACACAGGAATTTGAAAGATAAAACAACATATGTACATAGTTCCTGTACCATTTCGTATTTGTCCTGTTTTGCTTGCACACCTATTTGAGTTCGATGTAATTGGTTGCATGTATAATTTTGAAGGAATTTGGGAATGAAATTAATATCTATGGGATTTTAATTACCAAAGATAAACCCAAGGTACGTGGTTATACCAACATTCCCTTCATTAGAAATGTATTTCACTGAGGATATACTCCGTGAGCTTTACCCCAGCTCCTTCAGGCCTCCCGCCTGTTTACAATATGCAACAGCTGAATTTTTCTTCAAGCATTATTTCATTGGAATCAGGGAGGCAAGAAACGAAATGGTTTGCCGTTTGGACGCCGCTCTAGCGATTGCCATGGCGTCCGTAATATGGGGCGAATTTGCATGGCTGCGGGCCGTTTTCTCGGCGTTTTGTTTTCGGCAGACTAGGGCCTTCGGAAGCGCACGAAAATTCCCATTGACGACCAGAAGGTTTGCGCTTACGGTCCGTCTCTCGCTCTTGAGCAATGTTATGCTGCCTGCTGTTAGGGACCTCCAGCGTTGGGGTCGAGTGATGATGCTCTTATGTAGTGTGTCCCCCCGAGGGGGGTTAGTTAGGCGGACGGGGCTAGGGGAGACGGAGGGGATGCGGACGGACTGAGAAGAGGGAAAGGGATGGTGCGAGGTGGCCGCTAATCAATTGGGATGATACGTGAAAGACTGCGGGGGTTGGGGGATTTGAAGCACTTGGTGGGAATGCTCGACTCATCGCATCGGCGTATGGGCGACCGGAATTAGTGCACGCGGGTGTCAAGTGTTTGGTGGTCGTTTTTCACTTGTTTGCGGAGGTGACGTCGCGGGGATCAGAGATGCGCACTACTCCCGCCCCCTCTCCCACCCTCGATAGTGCAAATAAGCAGCGGGAGGATTGATGGATCCGCCGTGCCGCAAACACACCCAAGTGCAAGTGGTTGCGCCGCTCGTTAATCCGGCGGAACGGGGTGTAGCAGGGACGGTCGGCGGACCGCCACCGTGTGGCCGGCGGGCGTTGGCGGGCTTTTTTCGGGGCGGGGATTCGTGATTGGTCCGACACGCCTGGTTGATCACGCGCTTAATATTTGACGCCATTGTGATACGATTGGGATGATGCCGCCACGGCGTGTAGATTATCCCTCGCCGTCCATGTTTTGCTTGGCTTATCCAACGAAATGTATGTTCTTAACCGTTTGCCGAAACATAAATGTGTACATTCTAGCGTGCTGTAAACATGCCCTAAGCTCTCAATTTGGGTATCATCCGCAGGGAGAGGTCAGTTGTTCCACCATGGCGATGATGTTCAGAGCATAACACCACGTTTCTGGTATTAATAAACAGGTGAAGGTGAAACTTCTCGTGCTCTGCCTCTCTTGATCGACAATGCCTATAGCATAGAAAAATTTCTGGTAAATGAAAAAGAGCTATTTGGGGCTATTTCTTAAAGTGCTTATTTCATGTTCCTCCCTATGCGATTCCGTAAATTTCGCAGTTTTAAAAATTATTCCCTAATGGCTTCAACGCAGAAATTATCAGGCAAATCCACTTATAATAGAGAGATGCAAGATCCGCAAATACTTCATGGTTAGTTGACGTAGGTGCATTTATTTACATTACATTTTTCAAGCATTTTAAAGCTGTTTTAATATTTGAGTCTAATTTAATTATCCATGCTACAAATTTCCATCTGCACAGCAAGAAAATTTCCTAGTTGGACTATTAAATTTCAAACTTATGTATCTATATAATAATTCTTCCTTAAATAGTTCTTTGATTAAAAAGGGATAGTTAGCCGGATCCACCGCGCCAACTCAATTTTGGTTATTCCATTCCGCATGATATTTAGACTTACACTTATAGAAATAGGAGCGCTTTCTTACCAGATCCTGAATTCCTCGAATCGTCCCTCAATTATGAAATTTATTGTTCTTCAACAACTCATTTTTACTCCCATCGCGCTTTTTTGGGTTAATTATTTTTAAATAATATTATCTATTGTCGTGTAATATCCCTGTGGGTATTGGCTATTTTCAAGAGTCTCCCGGGACCAAATCTGGGTGGTTCAGTCCTCATCCTCATCTCAATCGCAGGTGTGTTTTTTCTACGATTCAGGTCTTGGGAAATCACAGATAGTTAATGCTAAACCAAAAGTTATTCCCCCTACAACAGGGATTCATATACCTACCTTTCCAAGTGTGCTCTACTATTATCTGTCAAATCAGCCTTCCGGTTGAATAATGTGGCTTTATTATTTTTATTAGAGATTAGGCATGTAAATACCAACCCAAAAGTAAAATTAATAAAAAGGGGACCGTATTTAACTACTAAATAAATTCGGTTTTCACAGTTTATTAATAATATAACTTTCGCTAATGTTTACTTCTCTGGAGCTCGATCGCAGACACTTTTCGCCCATTGTACCGTTTTGTAATGTTATATTTTTTCGTGGCGTGTGCTAAACTGATGAACGAGCACTCGACTTCAACTCGACTGAGTATTCCATTAAAAAAATGAAATACCTATTACCAGTATCCAATATATTTCCCGCATAATATAAATCTTGGTCTTTTAGATTTAGCAGCAAAGAGGTATACTATCTTGTTAATGTATATTTTACCTGGTTCAATTCTTCCTTCACATTCCCATCATATATCAAGGTATTTTATGAGGTTACTATTTTTTACATTTTCAGGAAATTATGCTATAAGAATTTCGAGTAAAGTGCAAGGGAAGACGTTATGGAAAATATATCTATGCGTACTGGCAAAAAGATTTCTTGAGATGTTCATTTCTCCTCTAGAATTCCATAACCCTTACGATTCTTCGGTGTTATCTTTTTTCACCGATAATGCATCAAGAAGTAAGTTGAAGAGGGTAGAGAAACATAGTAGGAAATAGTCCGCTATGCGCGTAATTTGTGATAGTGAGTGACTATGGAAAATTTCTACACTATACAAAGGATTAGAGTTACCTAATTCGATAGGCATTTCACCTGAGAGAGAAGATTATCTAACAGTAAATAAGCGTTTCTAGCTTTATATACGTATACACCTGCGTATAAAATAACCGGGGCTTAGTATAATTCAGCATAAATCACAATCTTCTCTGTCATTACCGTAAAGTATAAAATTTATGAAATTATATTTTGTAATATTTTACTACCATAAAGTGAAACAAATTAATTTTTTTGCGCCAGCATAGCATATTAATTCAAATGGTATGGACCTAAAAATGTTATTAATTGAAGCATTAGGGAGAGAAAACTACTTGGATAAATGTAATGGAAATTCTCTGGCGGAAGCCTGGTCGTGTTATGATCGAGAGTGCTTTTAATGCTTTCGAAAGATCTTTGTTATGGTAATTATCCATTCAGATTAGCAGCTTTAACGATTATTCAAAGACTGTAAATATAGCAGCGCATTATTACCGTAATTGCTTTTGAAAATCGCTCAATTGTCTGGTATATTGAGAATTAATCTCTGAAAGAGTTGTAAGGCGCTGTAAGCGCTTTTTATTGTCCCTTCCGTGGTAAGAAAATTGATCTCAGCCATATATACCGAGAGGGCGGCAAAAAATTGAGCTAATTATAGGTGAGAAGATTTTTATTATCTATCATTGATGCAGTTTGAGACGAGTGGTTTCCCGGTTTAAAACTACCTGGGCGCCGTCTTTCTATCAATATTTCGTAGTCAAAGCGACTTGCAGCTTTCCCCTCGACATCGGTCCTGAAACTGAAGCGGATAATCCAAATTGGAGATTCTCCCTTCCTTGAAATTACCCGTCTCCTTTTGCATAATAAGCAATAAAGAATAAAAATACGCAGTGATTACGACCCTGTGGCCTCATCCACCAGCGTCCTTACCATCCGTCGTCGGTGTGCTAGACGACAGACATCCCTCCCCTAACTGGATCTTGTAAACCTTAATTATTTCACTATTCTACTTCTTGAATTGTGATCGCTGAATGTAGCTATTTATAAATTTTCAACAAAATCTCAACGAAATTTTCAGCATCCATACAATTATGACTGGATGAATCCTTTCAAGCGTTTGCCTGAGGAGTTTTGTTTGTCATCTAATTTCATCATAGTGATATATTTTCCGTGGAGCATAATAACCTAAAATAGATAGTAAAAATGCCTCAGGGCTGTGATAAATTTTTTTTTACCTTTAATACTGCTGATGATTACAGAAAATAGCGAAAACCGACAAGGTCTTAGAGCCAAATGATGTGAACAATTGAGTGTACTTAAGCACTCATGTGTCATCTATAACCTGTGGGTTAAATAACAATTTGTGAATATAATCGGGGCTGCTTCATAAAATATGCCCCTAATTGTTCCTCTACAAGTTTAAATAGTGTATTCATGCACACATCGTTTATACTTTAATAGATAATTCTGGAATTGCGGCATGTTATAGTATATATGGGACTATAATAATGAAGCAATGCTTTCCACATAATGCTTCGCTTAAATACGTTCGTTGAATTGAATTTTTGATAATAATGGATTAAGTATACTTACCTATATTATGTTTTTTGATGTTAGGTCCCTGGACCTAGTGATGTACTCTCTTTTGTCTACATTTTATTCCTTGTATAAATGACTAAATAAGATTTGATTAAGACTAAGAATACCTATTTATGAACGTTTAAAAAGATAAAAATACTAACCAACACTGATATTTAACTTTTTTTTAATTAATAGCGATCGATGATAGCGATATGGATTAGAAGAATAAAATGAATAACACGTGATTATCCTCTGATCACTCCGATTTTGGAACTTTTATGTGAAATTATATGTAGTATTCTCTGGTCGACAAATTTCATGGTAAAATTTATCCCACTTAATAATATTTTTTTTCTTTCTGAAAAATTTTCCTGGAGGGAAATAAAAATATTCCGCAAATCGACTGAACTCGAGTTTCCATTCGATCCACGCATTATTTCAGGTCATTCCAGGTTTGGATAAAGGCTCGTAGTGGAAAAACTACCCTAGTGTGGGGAAAAATGCATGACTTCCGTGTCTCTAATATTAGTACCTAGTTTGGGATAATAGGTCGTCCGTGGTAACGGAGGCACCTCAGTCAACGCCGGGTAATGTGGGTCAGAGAGTCCGCCGTCTAATTTGAAACGAATCACAAATCCAGTTGGGTCTGCTGGTATGCGGAGGGAGGGAGGGAGTGGACGAGGAAGACCCTGTCATTTACACCCAAACCGTCTCACCCCTCATTTTCCATCCCCTCTTCCTTCATCCCATCCAACACGCCATTCGCCTTTCAATGCATATAAGCAGGATCCCTTTCCTTGCAAGATTCCTCCCCCGTCTACCCTTTCCCTCTTTGAATGGCATAGAGAGGATCTTTTAATCTACTGCGGCGTTACGCTTTTATCTAATGTGAGGTATCAGGAAAGAAAGGGCCCACAATTTTCTATGGCTGGTTTTTCATCTCCCTCCCTGGCTACCGATTTCAAGTTAAAATTTACCTGTACGTTTGTCCTTTATTTGGTGGTCAATGCTTGGATATAAAGAATGCTGGGATCTGGTTAGAGTTCCATCTTTCTAAGATGTAAATTTCTTTGGAAATATAATAAAATATAGTGAACATTTTCTCTGGACAGAAATTATTTTCATTGGACCAAGAAATTTCAGAAAAAAATAATTTTTAATGTAATTCAGGATGATACAGAAAAAAAATGAAAGGGATAGGTAACACATAAAAGACCCAATACAAGATGAAATAGGATGACTCAGATTTCTTCAAGTTAAGATTACTTCGTGTAAACCCTATAGAAGGTATGATTAGAATATAATTCGTTAATGAAAGTTTTTTATGCCTGGTGCAATTCATGAGGCTCAAGAAGAAACCTGAAGAAGCTTTCGCCATGAAATGTATCAAATTCTTCACTCTGTTATGGTTTATCAATACGAGGTAGTTCTCAAATCCTGTTACCTGCTAATCGTTTTATTTCTTCATAGTTCCATTCACTGACGTATTTCATCATCTGTTTCTCGTTTTCCATTATTGGTCCTCCTCTGTATTTATTCCTTTCACTATGGTCATTATTAAGCTATCTTGGTTGAGGTTGTCCAAATAGTTACACATTTCATCCGCCAAGTGTCCTCTTATCATGTTTTTTCTTCTTCGAAGTATTTCATCAATTGTTACTCTGTCCATATAATTTTCATCAATATTCTCTTGCACCATATTTCCAACGCTTCTAATCTTCTTTTCTCTGCTGCTATGAACTTATATGTCTCACAACCGTAGAAGAATGAACTTATGTTAAAGTTTTAATCAACCGCTTTTATGTCTAAAGCGTAAGTTATGGCTATCTACCGTAAAAATTTGTTGCATAATAAGGGGAAATTTTTACAGGGAGAGTCGAAGAAAAGTATGCAACATTAAAGAGGAGAAATAGGGCTGATTCATAAAAAGTTTAATTTATTTACATCGGTTCCTTATAAGTATGTATAAGGCTATGTGGAACTTGCATTTAGTGTCTTAAGAGAAATTATTTTGTTTGGTCCAATTTATTTTTCCCTAAATCTCATTTTGCACTCCATAAGGGTCCTTTCATGAGGCTAAAATGTAAAATTTAATAAGGAATACACACCTAGGCTCTCCCGAAGTATAAAGTCTTTACCGGAGTGTAGTTAAATTCTGCATCCGAGCGAAATATGTCATATCGATGGATAGACTTACCTATGCGTTCAGCTTCAAATTCGGACGTAACGGTTTTCTAAGTTTCGTCAGTGATATTATTAGCTTTCACAAATTCCAGAATCATGTGCACGAAAGTCATTCGAAGAGTGGTGATCGTTGTAAATAATTTAGTTTTATCAAAGGTTCGATATTAAAGAATGGAAAGGCGGTGGAAGGATTTTCCTAGTCCCTGAATTGACTGGAAGTTTTTGTCTTAAACCACCTCAATTATTTTATAAATTTACTTCCTTTTTTGGCGAATGAGTTATAAAAGTTCTTTTCCCGAATTGTCTTAAATCGTATGAGGGTTATGAGTACATAACCTAATGCATCTGAATAACTTAAATTAAAAGCTCTGACTTGCAATGTGAATGAGTAATTCACGCCATAGAGACATAGTATTTCCAAAACTAGTTCATTAAAAGTCATGGGTCAGTTCCAGATTCTCTTGATTTCTCAGCTATGGTTCTCAGTTCCTGTTATGAATTTAATAACTAATGTGCTACGCCTTTCTTAGTTTTCTACGGTAAAGTAAATTTTTTCTTTAGTTTAACAATTATTATGAATCCCCCTACCTATAATAGAAACCTATACCTAGAAACTCTAGCATACTTTACCTAGAATGATAAAAATCTATAACATTATAATATTCCTTCAAAAATAGGACAAGGTATTTCCTTTAATTCTTTTTTATAAGGCGTAGGCTTCTGCCTTTGAAGAACAAAAAAATGAGAAAATACTAAATTTTATGTACTTATTACCAATTATCCTTTCTAAGACGAAGAACAACAGTTCATTTAGGTGAAAATCTTTGAAACTGACATGCCCAGCGGCTCTATTATGTAACTGTGACAAGGGCGAGAGCGACGACGTTACCATGGAAACGTCATAG
>LYUA01000052.1:350420-362299 GCA_002093875.1 Calopteryx splendens | reverse complement strand
CTCATTTCTAGGATACATTTTGATAGTTAATTTCACGTACAATAAAATGTTGTTAAATTATTTGGCTGACCTAAATTAGGTTACCCTAACGTTAAATTAGGCTGGCATAAATCTTTTCACTCGCATCTACGACTCTGTTTGAATAAATATCTCTAAGATCATGAGTAATTCCAGCAAAAGACAACTCTGAATTGGATGTTGGGTAAAAAAATAGGGTGCGTAGTCAGAATTTTAGTTCGTGATTGTCTTTTAAGTTTTTACGATGTTTCATGAAGTATCCGCCGTCGATCACGCAACCATGTGAACTCCATGAAAATAGTTTTTGCAATTTGCCTGGTAATTTCCCTTTTCACTGATTGATACAGAACGTCCAGAGCACTTAAATTCCAAGGAGTCTATTCTGCAGGAAAATGCGGGGCTATTAGGTTACAAATCCGATTTCTCCCTCCCATGGCATTCCTCATCCCTCCCCTACGCTATTCTTCTCCCATTCCTTTTCCAGAGAGTCCACCCTTTGCGGTCCCCTCCGCGTGCTTCGTCATTAATCCGTGCGACCGCCGGGTCACGGGAATGCCTCCAGTGAATGACCCGCGCGCGCTGATCTCAAAGCGCGCCTTTTATTCGAGTCGTGATCGCCCCCCATCCGGCGACGTCGGGCCTAACTTAAAGGGCAGGGAGGAAAGGCAGTGAGCCCGGTACACGTCGATATAACCGTTGTCCCTCCATCCCTCCCCCCCCCCCTCAATGAGAAGTTGAAAAAAATGAATGAATTATCTCATGGATGCATGGTGAACATCGTTAACGGCGATGTTCCGTGTAAGCTACGGCACCGCTACATGCATAACAAACTTTGTTGATTTCGCGAGGCGGAAGGAATGGGAGAAGGGAATCTGTGGTAGGAAGGGAAGAGAGTTGGGGAGGAAAGCAAAAAAGTCCCTTTTCCGAGAGGATTGAATGCTTTTGTGGCGAGGGAACCGGTTACTACAGGAGACCGCCCCTATGTATGGGCTTTACGAGTTACAAAGCATTGATAGTCGCGGTCGGGCTCAGCGCTAGTTAACAGATGTATGTACCGCACTTAACTGATCCCCCTCGTTATGGGCACCCATGACGGTATGGCATGAGCGCTTACTGTTTGAAGGATTTAGAACGCTGGCTTAGGCTGTACTTCTAGCCAGCAGTTGTAACAGTCTGAATTTTAAAATTTGTATTTTGTGTAGGTACTACCTTTAATTTAAAAAAAACCTTATGTATCGTTGAGAATTGGATTGGTGTAGTTCATATTTTGAATTAAATTAGCCTATTTTTGAGGGAAACATTTATTTTCACCTGTTCTACGTCTTCCCAGTGCCGCAGATGTTGTGCTGAAGTTTGATTTCATTTTCTGTCAGAAATATTACTTTGGTTTATAGGTAATTACAAATGAAAATTTAATTACCGGTGGTTGTGGTGGTGGTTGCTTAATATTTTTTCTAATTTTTAATAAATCATTGTACAATTTCATCTGGCGTAAAAGCAAAATCCGCCTTTCTATGTTGAATGATCATAAAGTAATGATTGAAACTTCTCAAAGGTGCTTTTACGTAGATTTTTATTGTAAAATAATATAAATTTCATTAAAAATTATTTTACACAATTTTATTAGTATATGTATAAATCCAATGCTAATTTAGTTTCAATTATATTTCTATTTTCAGGATTTATTTTTAATTACGCTATTTTATTATATTTTATATCTTCCTCTCCTATACTTGAATAATACTGCCAATTTTGAGTTACACACAGTTCTGAAAAAAATTAAACTTTTACATCTTGGTAATTTTTTTCTTTGCGCAGAGATATTATGCCCAAATTTTAAAGCATTGCATTTTCAATCTTAAATTCACAAGTGATCTCCGAGAAATCATAATTTTGCCCCCATCCGACCGATTATTTTCATTCTAATGCGTTACTTTCGAAAACACATGACAAATTCGGTCCTCATCTAATTTCCGCCTTTCTTTTCTCTCCTTTTCTTCTCTCTCTCTCTTCTCTCTTTTTAGGTAAGCTTGGGTGATTCTGGCGTCCGCGACCTGGAAGCGGGGTCCTGGCTCAGCTTTGCGGTCAAGGTAAGGAAATATATCAAATTTTCTTTGTTCGGCTTAACGTTTTGTGTCTGTTTTTCTCTTCACTTCAGCTGCAGTTTGATACCTAAATGTAATTACTGCAAACACATTTTACGATGTTGAACATCATGAATGGATAATGCGTTATATTTGCGTTTGGACATCATTTTGGATAGTCACTTAATTACTCATTGTTTCCTTGTACTTGGAAACCTTTTCCGAGTTATTTAAGATATCGTAAACTGGGCTAGTGTAATCACTTGACAGGTAAATGTCTGAGAAATTGGTCGTTACAATAGCAAGAGCTGTTTACTGTAAAAATCCGTTGGCTTATGTCGTAAAAATATTAAGAACTATGAATCGTACTACAAGAAAAACCAAATCCGAGACCTTTTCCACATGTATCGATTAAATTACTGGAAATTTTGTAATATGAAGAATTTTGAATATGAAGATTGTCTCTACCTATGCTCAAAGAAATGTACATAATTCTGCAGAAATTCTAATCAGACACTTCTGGGGTTAGCGGAAATGAGGGTAAATATTACATGAAATATTTGTGGTTCTCTTCCTTTCATCGCTGATGGCATTCTAAACGAGACTCTACATTTGCATAATACTCCGCAAGCCGCCGCTAGGGCGCGTGGTAGGGAATGTTAGGACACCGACAGTGAATAAAAGGTAAAGAAGAACATTTGAAAGGGGGTGCATGTATGTATTTCTTAGTGTTTTCCTCTCCTTATGTTATGGTCGCAGATGATGCGAGGGATAAACGAATTTTTGAATCTATCATTTCGACAGACATTTCATCATCTATGCCCTACTTGCCTTTTAAGTGTAGGGGTTTGTTTGCTTCCTCAATGTCGCATTTAAATTCACATGATTGGGATCTGTTTAATAAGTTTCCATTTCGTAATGATTACAGCCCCAAGTCACGTATAAATTGAGTGACCCCTGGGTTATCTCCGTACAGTTTTTAACGAAACGGGATACCCGTTTTTGTTTAATTATTGAATCAATGATATTTGACTTATGTTCCATGTGCTCGCAGCATATTCTAGATATGTCCTATAACCTCTTTGAACTTATTACTTCCTTAGAAGAGCCTTAAGTGAATTAACTTTGTAGTGGTAGCATTCAGTTGGCTACGTTTGTGTAGCAGAGAAACATACGCATCGCGCGTACTTTGAAGTAGAGGGTACCTAGAGGCTGTGGATTGTGAAAAAATGAATCTCAGGAAATGGAGGATCGGTTTGTTGAAGACGGGGCTGAAAGGACGAGTCATTCTCGACAATAGTGGGTGGGTAGAATGTGTGATAGATAGGTTAGTGAAGGATGGTGGATGGTGCGGAAACGCATAATATGGCGAGTTGTGTGAAAAGGGAAAAGTTGACCGCGGGTAGAAGAGCAAAAACGGCCGATAGTCCATGCTTTGATTTTCGGGAAATATGCGATTCCTGAATTTTTTCCCATCTGTCGTAATATAGCGTATCTCATCGTTCGCAAGTTTAAGGTAAATAGCGACGATGTCCTGAGGAAAATTTCATAATTAAAATAACATTGAATTAGTATGTTTCCAAAGCGAGGAAAATTCTGAATGAAAAATTGATCGATAATTTATGCAGTTTTTTTTAAAGAGGATCATGAAAAACGGTTATAATTTAACTTTTGATAAACTTTCTATTTTTTTCTCAGTGTATCAAAGGTTCTGTGCACTTTTGGCCGAAAAAAGTTATAAAGTTGGTTTTTACGTTTTTGATACCTTTCGTGGATTTTAGGTCCACCGGTTAATTCCCGAAAACGTTTTTTTACTCAGTCCTCCTTTCCGTCCATATGAAAAACATCGTATGGGCATTATATTGCATAACTGAAACTTCACTAAGTTATAATGAAAGAAAGTGTAGATAGCATGTATATTAAGTGCCAAGTAAAGCGATTGCTAAATATTCTAAACTGCATGGTGAACAATTTTGATTATGACTATGAAAGCGTCGTACATATTTACTAGTAGGGAGGTGGACTGATTTATATGCCATCAAATAATTTCTTATAGAATTTGCATAGTTCCATAGTACGTATCTTTCATCACTCTTAAATAAAACTCGACTCATGGAAAGAAATTGAAGTGGAAATATTTGGCAATATATTTTGGAAATTTGATTCCGTTTTTTTCTTCTCTCCATCAGTGACACTCTCCGTTCCCTTTTGGTGGAAGTATTCAAAATAGAAAACCATTTGATTTTATATCTTCCTTAAATGTTCTCTCCTGACAGCAGTAAATAGGCATGTGAGGGATAATTACCTGCATGCAGTAAAATTGCAGCTCATGGGTCGAACTTTTAACATTCACATTTTTGGTCACAAAGAAACAATGCAAATTTTTTCCTCTCCTGCAGTAAAATATTTGATCGGTTGTGGAATGAGGGGAACTGAGAAGAGAAGACCGCAAGAGTTGCGAAAGCGAGGGAGAATAAAAAGTAAGGTACCTCAGAGGAAGAATGAGGATGGAGAAGAATTTTGGGAAGCACAGGGAGAGCGGATGGGATAATGGTGGAAAAGACGTAGGTGGGAGGAAGCGTTTTTAATTCGTTCCCTGCTCTTTTTCCCTCACTCCTCCCATTACGTGCTGTGGCCTAAACCCGAAGCTGTAAAAGTGCATTACTGCTGCTTAATGATAGGTGTCCATTTCTTCCTGTTCGTCCTTCTGCTCCGATCCGTCCCGCAGACTCTCCCTCCGCCCTCCAGTCATTTCCCCCTCTCATCTTTCTCCCGCCGCTCCCCTTACTCTGCTTTTGTTTTCTCTTTTCCTCGGCGAAAGGGTGCTCTCACCCCAGGAAACCCAAACTGGGCCTCGAGTGCATGCGCCGTATTCCCACGTGCCTATTCCCCTGCGTGCAAGAAATGCGAAGAAAATGTGTTGAAACATTGCGAGTGCAGGGATAGTGGTTCTCCGTCTTCAATTTTTGGTTTCATTATTTGGATGCCCTAAGAAGAGAGCACATTCTTATATTCATTTACGAAATTATTGTCAGCCTTTGAGTCATTAGAACTCTTAGTCCCGGTTTCAACGACAATAATAATGGATCACAGAATGATTTAGGGTGTGACACATATTTAAGTTTTTCCCACGATATTTAACAGTAATCCCGTATGATGATAATGGTCAATACTTAATTTACTCAATTAAACATAAAGAAAATTGCCCATCTAGTGATTGGGGATCAAGAAAATATTGGTGAAACAGTTCTTACTTACTATGCGTATAACTCTTTTTGTATGCTATCATATTCACTTTTACGAAGCTGGGTTATTGTAATAAGTAAGACCCCTATTTTATTCGAAAAAATTAACCTTCTAATTGATATTACAGTACGAAGTGAATTTAAAAAACCTTTTCAATGGTGATATCTTTATACTGGTGTACCACTGTACATTTACTTGTGGGAAACTCTCAAGCGTCTACACCGGTTTGATAATATCTACCCCCATTAGATTACAGATGTTGCGAGGGATCTGACTGTGTAATTTCCATGGACAGTATTATTACTACGGAGTTCATGGAGAAATGTCTGTCAAAAGCCACTATATGCGTGTAATAAGCGCTCAATGGTAGTAACATCTATGTGAGATTGGTTACTTGCTTCGTTTTGCAAATGCTGACAACTTTCACTTAACTTCCTTTTTTTATCTTCTGCTCTCCCTCATTAGACAACTACAATGAAATCATCTCTTTTTACACGTTAACCATTGCGAATTTCTCACACTTCTTAAACCTGTCCTCCAGATTTTGTAGCTCGAACCGTGGGGAACGCTGAAACAATATCCAGCTCCTCAGCTGGATTCATGACCACAACTTATGGTCTCATCTTTCATGGACATTACTATTCAGTTTAACGCGCCTCCCTCGACGATCATGGGAAGCTTCGTATTTCATTCCGTCATACAATTAAAGTTTAAATCTTAGAGTTTCTTTGTTTGGACACTCGTCTAAATTTTTGAATTTAACAGCAGTAGGTGTCCTATAAAAGAGGAATCCGAAAGGTTTTTATCTCAATATTCCCACCGGAGGGTGGTGACTGATTTAGTTACTGCGTGATCTGATCTGACATTAATTAATGACGACAAATAGTATCAAAACGACACTATGGGGTAGGCATTATATTCCACTCTGTAGTCGGAACCACCGGCTGCGGTATAGAGGGCAGTCACGCAAATAGAATCACCATACTCGATGCAAATGTCTTGCACGCAAATTGGTTTTCTTCTCCTCCGCCACGATGATGAGCGCTGAACAAGACAAGTGACCCAAGTCTTAGGTACTTGCCTTATACCTAAGAGGAAGAGTAAGAAAAAATCCTTTCTACATAGTGTGGCTAGTGCGGCGTGAGAACATATTCAATGAAAATCTAAAGTTGAATTGATCATCGCGAGGAACTTGTTTTGATATTGAGATCCAAGCATTTTATACGAAGAAATCGCTTTCTATAGTACCTTAATCGTTTCAATTTTTCGGGAAAATTTCAGTTTCCCAGTTGTATTTTTTTATTTTCTTAAAAGAGAGGGAAGTAATACCTAGAATTTGTATCTACTATTCTAAATTTAATAATTATATCATGATATTTTTTTCGAAAGATAAGGGCGATTTATGCCCAAGCAAGGAGGGAAGTTGCCAATCGTAAAATTTTAGGGTTTTTAAGACATTATTACTAGCGTGGAGGTGACAGTGGAGTAAAGAATATTTAATTTTCATCTTTATTCCCTTGTAGATCGTGTGCTCAAAAAAGATAATATATGAAGTCCTGTTTAATGTTTGTCGGATGCAAATTGCTTCAAAACCTCTGCGAAATTCAAATGATGTTCACTCATTTGGTGTGCAAATGTGTCTCTTTAGACATTCCCCCGTTGGCTCTTTAAATTTCTCCTGCTCGGAGAAACTTTTTTGTGTCTTCGAATCCAACGTGATCGGGCAGTCCCGCACGTCCTCGTCTCAAGAATGAAGGGGCGAGAGTGGAAGGGGATGTCTGCAGAGGGAGACTAAGGGGAAAGTGGAGGGGTGTTATTAAATGCAAATGTGTTTCCACGGTAATTAAAGTCACATCTGAAGTGATTAACATCAGCCAATTCTTTTCACGTGCTGAATTGAAGCCACGTTCCAAATGATATAGGTATCTGATGTACTTGAACCTCCCCTTTCTTCTTCTCATCCTTTAATCACTCCCCTCCCGAAAATACATTCTTCACATCGTAATCGACTGAGCTCCGGTGGAAAAAATCCGCTTATGGCGTGTTTAAAATGAAAGCGTAGTGATTTGTTTTTACTTTCATCAATAGTTGGCTGGAAACGTTTGCTCTGATAATGTTTTCTTGCCTTTTACTTAGTGGTGGGACCATGGCCAATGGTTACAATATGACCAAAGTCATGGTTTTTTTACTTTTACTCGGTGAAAAACTATATGATTCCTTCTTCCGAATATAAAACTCTTTAGTCTGTACCCTTTCAGATTTGAATCATGGCATTTTGGTCCTGATTCATTAAGATTATTAGTTTGAAGAGTTGTGGCTAATCAAAATATCAAGCATAAAATCATCTAAACCAAGAAATAAGCTAAGTAAATTATTTTCGTTATTTTACCAATAGGTATTTTAGAAGGCTGCGTTTTCGATTATGCTTTACCATTTGTCATTGCCCGTTTTATATTTTCATTTCCATGATATTTATAATGCATTGAACTAAGCGAATAATAAAGGTTGTTAACCAGTAGAACGAGCATATTAGTTCTGACTTAATCTTCATTCAAAAAAACGGATTTCGGAATATGTAGGTAATACCTTTTGCCTGTCCTTAGTCTACATGCTTCTTCGGAGTAATTAACCTTACCAGACAGAGAGAGGGACTGGTTTTATGGGATGAACATACCAGTTAAGTCGTATGACTAATGACCGCACTCTATCGACTGGTTTAAAATAGGTTCCTCGAAACATTTGATCATTCATTATTATTAAAAATGAGCAATAAAAATGGAGTTGATACTTTTAATCAGGAGTGACTATTGTCTACCTAATATGGTACAGAAATTCCTCTAAGTTGTTATTATTTGGCTCATGCCATTGTCTCTCTCACCTTTTCTAATTCTGTCCCACTTTCGAGCTATTCTTTTTCTCCTACTCTTATCGAAAAAACTATTTTTTCCTTTACTGAGCCTCTTCCTTTCACTTTCTCGAAAATTGCGAATCATCACAAGACTATAAAAAATAATGCAATAAAGGCCGCAATTAACTTATTTAATCTCTAAGATAAAATTAAATATAAAAAAGGCGGAGCGTCGCTACCAAATTTTGCTCGCTTTTTATCGCGCTCTCCAAATAATTTCTTTACTCTATAGGATTGAGTCGTTCATAAATGATTTAATACTTTTTTCTGTAATTTTTCTTTTCCTGTGAAAGTGCAATTTTCTTGGATATAAAATTCAATGAGAGAGCAAATTTGATTTTTTGCTTTCAATATGTTCCTGGTATCGGTCTTACTTGCTGTTTTTATGACACCGGAAATGATTATATCACGCGCGGAAAATGCAAAATAATTTTGTGAATTAATTGTGCGGGAACTATTACCCTCATCATAGTCATCTTAATCCAAGGTGAGTTTCGGTAAACAATTAGCACAAGACCAAATGAATTTTCACGGATTAAACAGTGTTTTTAATGTTAAATTCTTTGCTTTAGCAAAATATTTTATTTTATTCATTGAAAGTTATTTTTTTATTTCCACTGAGCTCGGGGATTTTCTATTGCCAATAACTTTGCCTATGGATGCTATTATTTTTATGCTTTAAAGCTTTAAAATATCATGATACTTTTGTGCGAATCTCTTTTATTCTGAGACTGTGGCAAGATAATTTTCACTCCCATTTATTAGAATATTTCCTTTACCATAGTTCCTACACTATTCGTTTTGCTACTCATTGTGATGAAACTTATAGGTGCTGGCGAGCGAAATATTGACACTCCGAAATCTATTTAGCATTGAATCATTCTAGTGCTCAGGAGGCATAGACCAAGTCTATTTCCGTTTGAAAAGAACATATTTTTTGACGCCAGAGTCTTAATTTCTTATAAGTGATAAATTTTCGGTTGGAAGCGACGTACTAGATGCTATCGTAAAAAAAATCTTAGCGGAACAATGTGTCCCCACTTTGCTACGTGGAGTCGGTTGAGAGTGAAATACAGGGAGAGATAAACATATTCGGTAGGATGGTCCTTAATTATTATCCGTAGGTTTTATTGATCCTCTCAGAACCAAAATGGTGGGTTCCGATTTTTTGTTCCTCCACTCTTCCTTCCCCCAATAAATCATTCTTTATACTCCTCGGTTCACATAAAGGGATATTTTAACCTCTTCCTCCCCTACACACTCTCGCCACCTTATCGCCGATTCCTTTTTATTCCCGTCCGTCATTTCGTTTCACTCTTCGCCACCCTTTGGTGGGCCTTCCTATTACTTCGCACCCACCTGTCCTTCCTTACAAATCGCCCTCGCTCTATTCTTGAAGTTCACCTGTACTTCCCCTTTGCTTCCCTTTCCTCCCATTTTCTTATCATCCATATGCCACATTTCCACAATGAACTCTATAGCTATAATACCCGGTGACTAGAGCGATCGGTGAACCAAATTGTTTGCTTTAATTCCCAGAATAATCTATATCTACGATATGCCGTGCAATCCGACACGTGGGCGTGTGCCAGGCGGTCTAAGGATGCCAAGCTTCATCGAGCGAATGCAAAATAAGGTGTCGTGATCGTGATATAAATAGTAGATTATAAATAGGTGTACGGATTCCAGTTTTTTAGAGAGTTTAACCTTGTTTTTTGTGATCTCTAGGAAGAAAAGTATTTTAATCGGTCTGTGCTGAAGTGTACTTCTTTTATTTTATTTTACCTCGAGGGTCCGATCTGAGAGTAGTTTGGGGTTCTGACTCTACCGCACCCATACTAAGGTCTCACATATTCCTACTTGCTCTCTGCGTGTTGAAAGGGATTCCGACCCTATTTCATCCGGTAATCTCATCACAATTATCTTCTTGCTAAGATTTAGGCACTAGTGAGCTACAAGATACTAATGAATTCCATTTTGGTGTTACCTAGTTTTGCGTTCCCTTTGCACCTAATCTTAAACCTTGTATTTATGTGCATTATTATTCTAATGACAAAGATTTGAAAAGGGTAGAGTATAATATTTACACTGAAGCGAATATCTATTACTGCAAAACGTGTTTTCTTTTAGGTTAAAGAAAGGATTCTCTAGTAAAGTGTGTCCAAGATCCGAAGATTGCAAAGTGATAAAATAGTGAAAGGCTGAATTTAAACTTAAATATTGAGAGTTTAATGCAAACTCTTGCAAGATGAATATACTGTAACATAGTTTGGGGCATGGGAGGACAATTATATCAAACTTTGAAGCATGTAAATGCTGAAAGTTTTTTTTTACGTATTTTAGCTTGAGTTACCTTGAACGACGCTAACCGATGATGCCAATAGCTCAATAATTGATCACCAACCTATGAGCCAGATGATCACTGATGTCATAATATCTCTTGCCATGACATTTTCATAACGGTGGGCAGGGTATGATGTAGAGGTAATAAATATGTTAACATGCATGATGACATAACACCGGGTGTATGACGCAGGATAGAGCGTAACACAGTGTCCAGTTCCACGTTAACCATTCGCATCGCAAGTTTTTGGATTAATGGTCAGTCACGTCATGATCAAAGGGTGTAAAACGTTTTATGGCCTTAGTTATTAATATACAGTGCACATTATGGATTCAGCCAAGTAGGTTAAATGAATTATGTCTGGCTTTAGCAAAAAACGATTGGTTGCCATATGTAGCGGAAAGGTTTTGGGTAATAATAGATAAAAGTGGTGAGTTACTCAACGAGTGGAGCGTTCGGAACAGGAGTTAAGGGTCGCGTGTTCAATTCCTGGAAGCGCTTCAGGATAAACCCAACTTCACCCAAGTTTTGTGTTCTTTCTGGTAGGCACCAGATCTTTCTGCGAAATCGCTGGCGGCGCAGGGAAAAGAACTGGCCTCCCTACCCTGATCTAGCACTTTCTACACACGGAAATTTGAACTTGCCGAATGTGAATATACAGTAATTGGCAAAATTATTCAATGTCAATAAATACTGGTGAACTAAAAACCTCTGCCACGCACACGTCCTAATGGCGGATTTCAGGGTAAGATTTGGGTATTTGTAGGCTATGTGTGACTTGAAAATTCCATGGGGATTATTGTGAGATGAGATCCACCTTCACCCATTAAATCAACCTTCGGGATGAATGCTATTGTTTTTTTTAATTTATAACTTTAATCACGAACCTTTTTGGTGCGTTTCCGTATTCTGAAAAATGCTTCGAAGAATAACTATCTTTTCAGTTTTCAGGAGGGATTTGGAGGGAAAGTTACCAACAGAGATATCTACCTACATTTGTCCCAAAAAGTGGCTGACATTATAAAAGCGATCGAAATTAAATGAGACCGGCAATTTAGCCAACGTAGCAATGCAAAAAAAGTATCCGAATTCTTTCGCAGCTTGTGAGCCGAGGAAGTGGGGGAAATAAGTCGGATGGAGAGACGCGGATGGCTTGTGTTGGAAAAGATTCCTCGCGTGTGCTTCTTTCCTACACGGATTCGAAATAACGGTGGGTCCAGGACATCGTCCGCATGGATAAGGATCCAACGCGAGACAGCGGGACCAGACCGAGTGGGGC
>LYUA01000052.1:320429-333561 GCA_002093875.1 Calopteryx splendens | reverse complement strand
TATATATGTATATATATGTATATATATGTATACATGTATATATATTTAATTATATGTATATATATTATATATATGAGACAGCAAAAAACATACACTCGTAAAAAATATGTATACTTATTTATTTATTTTCTGTTTTGAGATCTTATCGGAAGAGACTTAAATATAATGATGACCGCGGTGTATTGTAAAAATCAGACACTGATTTAAAAGAAATAAGTTGGTAAATAACTGTGTGAAGTGAAGAATGAATTTCAGAGAGTCGTTTTTACCCGATGGCATAGAAATCCAACGTATCTTATGCTGTAATATGTACCTATAAGGACCTATTCTCCAATTGTTCTTGTTGGCAATACCTGTCGAATTATAGGAAAATCATATTTTGTGTTTTAAAAATATCTTTTGCTGAACAATAATAATAGTAATTCATTTATAAGTATAAAAAGTTGAAAATGATCCCTGTACAATGAAATGCATTTTTAAACAATTAGGTAATTATAAAAGAGACTTAATATTGAGAGTTTAGATACACCATTCTTTTGGCAAATATTCCGTAATAATTTAATTTAGGTAAACAAGATGTTAAGCCTACGATTGATATATCGGAGCTCGTTCTATTATGTCAATGTTCCTTTAAGACCCTTTTTTCTCGTCCTCGAAATAACGCTCGCAATCAAAAGACTATGTCGACGAACGACGACAATGTCTTAGCTCATCAGGACGTTTCGGCACTAATTACCTACTATGCTGTCCTTAAATGTGTGATCGACCGTGCGCCCTTTTGCGCAAAGGAATTGCCAAATTTCAAGGCTTGCGATGTAAATGACCTTATGTCATTGACAAACTCTTGGGTGTCGCCATCCTCGCTTCCCTTCCTTCAACTTCGGTAACCCCCCCTCTTCCCAATGCGTAGGCGCCGCTGGACGCCACTTTGTCAGTTGGCCTTATCTGATCCCTCCCATCTCTGAGCCACCTTTCCCCAAAATTTTCAGCCTATCTCTCAGTACGAGATACTGCCCACAAATAATCAACTATGGTACTTGGCGTGTTTCATAGTTCAGGACTCATGGAATGTATTTGTGTTCACGTTAGAGTCGTCATACTCAAAATCAAATCTAAGGAATCTCTAGAGCCATTCAGCAGCTTTTATTTGCTGGCAGGTTTTGATTTTTTTCTGTGGTACCGGTGATTTTACGCCAAAATCAATTTTTTCAACGCTCCCTGCTAAAAGGGCTTGTCATTCAAATTTAGAAAAAAACGCTACCAGCCTTTATTCTTCTAATGTAGGTACTGCATTTTAACGCTACAGAGAATATTTCTCCATTGCAAAGAAAGATATGTTCTTTATAGCTCTCAAAACGAAAAAAGAGTGATTGTTGTAGAAAATATTTTAGAGCAATTGTAAAATTCTTTCACAATTGTCTTCCATGATCATAGAATGTCTCATATTTTCAATTGAACTTGCTATCTGCTAGATCTTATGTTCCACATCTGCACGCTGTTAAACTCGATTTTTGAGAGATCTCAAATTTCCCATGCAACTATAAATATAGGTAAGGTGTTGCACCCGTACATAAAACAGATACATATCTACTTGTTTCCTACGTTGGCTGTGGTCATCTTGGTTGAATGACCAGCGCTTCTGTTTCGGGTTGCGGTGGGTTCATCACAGATGATATGTCATTAAACCGCAAAGTTACTCGATTCCATTACAGCAGTGTTAGATTGAAATGAATCTCTGCGTATAAATATGATGATTCACTCGGTCTATTTAATGGATAATGTTAAACGGCAAATATAAAAACAGAATCCGATTCGTTCTCCAGATTCAGATACTGTAATCTTAAGTAATCTTCTCAGGCCAGGTCTTAGTTTTTTTTGGAATGATGTATGCGTTCATTAAGAAAATCACAAAGCATATATTCCTATATTGAAAAATATGTACTGTCGATGTTATTCAACCTAATGCTTTAATTTCTGTTAAAGTCTTTTTTATTTTTGTGCGTTGAATACAGTCTCTTTGCCAAACGGTAAACGCTTGTAAAAGGAGGTTATAAGGGTTAAAAGTTTATCACACCGTCTATGATGTAACAGGTAACCTGAGAGAAGACCCTTAAATTTCCTATTGAAAAATTGGTGATCTACTTTATGCACAGAATTTAGAGGATTTGTTCCTTATGATATTGCAAAAAAATTTAAGTTTCTAAATATGAGTCAAGTTTGTAATATTTTATGAATTGAAAAATTTTCCGTAAGGCAATTCCTAAACTTAAGCTTCGGTGAACAGTAAATATGCATCGAATAGATTATTTTTGAATCTATAAATTAATTAACAAATTGGCAGTAAAGAAAATGTTTAAAGAAATTTAAATATCAGCATATTTGTTTCGTCTTTCAGTAAAAACCGTATGGGATCAAATAGATATCATAATTTTGCTCTTTGTAGTGCTTCTCAAAGTCACGATTGGTTGTTATTTGGGTAATAATTTTGCTAAAAACTTGTGATAAAATGTCGGAACATTTTTCTTTTTGTAGAATTTATATTTCTAGAGAGGAAAAAATACCCTTTTTCAAAAATCCTTCGCTTTAAATTTCAAGAAATGATGAGCAGATGAGCATTTTGTCGGTATAGTTCATTTCTATCGGACAAAATAGTTTGTTGCATGAATTAAAATGGCAATTTGTTCAAGGAACATCGGTTTGAATAGTATTTGGAATATAACCCATAAATGTCTCGGTAGAGAATGGATCGGATCAGGTCAGATCAGGATCACTAGTTTTCCACATTCATGGTCATGGTTGAACCATAGCTATGTCGCTACCCCAAATGAACCTAATTGATTTCATGGGTTATATAAAGAAATGAGGATATCGTACCTAAGCTATGTCGCTACCCCAAATGAACCTAAATGATTTCATGGGTTATATAAAGAAATGAGGATATCGTAAGATGCACCTAGGTGAACACATATCTATACTATAATCAAGCTGACAAGGTAGAAGCTGTTCTAACTCTGCCCAGTTTGCTCTCCTACAAGGATGAAACGTAATTATTAGCTAGCAATATGGTAAAAGATAATCACTTGCCATCTAAAACTGCGTCATTATTTCCATGGATAAAGTGAAATGCAGCATTACGGAATGAAATCTCTGTTGTAAATGCCCTTCAAAGGAAACGTTTTATGGTTTGTAACTTTTAACAAATTCCGAATCAATCCTCAAAAATATTGAACTTGTAAAAAAGTATGTGCCTATCGGTGGCAAACTGCTGTCTTATACTGTTGTTCTTGATCCCCGTGTTTAGACCCTTAAGGGAGTACGTGTGTGTGCATCGACATGACTTGTGCCATCTGTGTCTGAAATATCTCCCATTAGAAATAAAGTCTCTCCCATTAAATAATTCGATGGCTTAGTGATTTTTGTCTAACTCCTTACCTTGAAGAGCATCGACATCAGGTAGGCAAGAGATTTCAACCGGTGGGATGAAGCGGCATCCCCTCGCACTTCACCATTTTCCGTGTAGGAGTGAGAGGATTTGCTGAATTTTTGGTCGCCATCACGTCGGCGTCCAGTTCACAGGAGAATAATTGCTTTTGCCCCGCCCCCCTTAACAATTACCCATATTCCCCTTCGTCTACAAGACGACGCCTGTCCGTCGTCTGACCCCGATGACTGGCTGGACCATGTAATTTCCGAGTCACTTTTATGGCGGAGCGACCTCTGGTGCTGCGGTCGAAGATGGTCGTCACAGCACTGTCCCTCCCTTTTCCCATGGCAACCGCTTGTGCTGAGGAAACCAAGTGGGACCTCACTACTGGACCGGAGATACCAACCTGGCGGCTTTTAAATGCTTCCATTTAATTGGAGAGAACAACAGAGGTTTCGACTCCATTGAAGTTTAGGGATTAAAATGCTTTCGTGCGTGCCGCTAATGACGTATTCCTCTGAAATGAGACTACGTTCTCAGTTATTTATACGTTATATCACCTATTATATAAGCCCCATTTACGTATAGTTTATGTAGATGTAAATATACATCCATTGGTGAATCGGTTATCAGTGAAGGATTATTTTAATCGAGTTTCTTCTGTAAAGGATTGCGAATTTCCTTCCAACTCTTAAACACGTAGTATATGGAATTATAATAATAAAATATTTTTTGAAACAGCTTTATGAGAGAAAAACCACTCTATCCATGAAATGAGGAGAGCGCGGCTTTGAACCTTAATTTTCTCAGTCCTTGGTAAATGTTATTGCCGATTGTCGTTTTATAACGGAAAAGCGAGGTCAAGTGACATTCAAGAATTAATGGAGGAAATCCGGATGCAAAGTGAAAGTTGTAGTGATCTCCTGTGACGCATTATTTCTTTTGATCTTTACCATGAGAAAAATGTTTTAGCTCAAGACTAGTACGTATAAGTAATAATCTCATTCTTACAGCGTTTTACATTACTTATTCCATTAAGCAAAAATTGTGTTTTCAAAAGAAGTAACATTATATATATTGGCTATATTTTATTCTATGTTTGCCTTTTACTAATTGGTAACTTTCACTCCTGTAGCTATTTCTTCGGCGTATTAATTAACGGTGTTTATTTTTCCTTTAGTATTTTTTAAATTATAAAAAGCTAACAATACCTTAACTATGTGATGTTTTTTTCGCTGGTTACGAACTCCTTTTTAATCAAATTTTCTGCCATGCATAGCAAGATTTTGATCCTCATTGTTCATAATCTATGAAAGATGGCGAGTTGGAAATCCTGCATATTTATGTCTAGGAAAAAGAGTAATGGTAATGGGTTTGATAAATTATTGAATAAAATTGCAAAATTCGTGTTGCACAATTGTTGAAGTCATCGGTGCGTGTAATTCCCCTTTTTATGTCTGCAAATGTCAAGCATGCTTTGCAGAAGTTTTCATGTCAGTGGCGGGATATAGAGTGCGCGTGTCTTCCCTCGGACGTGACGGTGTTTCTCAATGTTCCCGTTTTTAGTCCCTAGAGCATTTACCGAATAATAAAACGGCCGAGCGCGCGTCGAGTACGACGGCCCAGTAGTGTCGTCTTGAGAGGGACCAGTCAGCTTCTCCTGAAGTGTTTCGAAGAGATCGAAACATTCCCTGCTGATGACTCGCAGATTCTTGTTATACATAGTCATTGGTTATCCTTCATTTATTCAAAGTACTACGTCCAATTTGTTCTAAGTTCGTCCAGGAAGAATTCACTCAAGGAAAGAGTAAAAGGCTAATCAATCTATAGCCTCGCTCGACTTATAATGAAGACTAAGTCCTTAATTTACGATTGGGAATATGTGTTATCGCTCCAGGATTTAAAAATTAATATGGAAGGTAATGCAACAAATGTGCAGTGAATGTGAAAAAAAGTGTCACAATGCTTTTGTTCAGGAGACAGATATGGGTCAGTAATACCCAGGATTCGATTTGCGGTTGTTAGTAGTAGTTGCATTAATGGCGAAAACTCCTTTAATTTATCCGTTAAAGTTGGCGTTCATATATTTTAACTATTCTTGGTTTAAAATTGCAACACTTAGCAGAGATTTTTAGAAGATCTGAGGAGGAGGAATATGAAGACTTCTATATCAATGTTTTGGTCAGCTGAGGTGACCATCAACACGGAGAGGAGTTTGACTACGTGAATAAAAGTCAATGCTCCCGCATTGACGTTTCTTCTTGTAGACAAGCTCTACCCAACACGAATCTCCTTGTCAAATACCGAAATAGGAGTCTTCTTTATCTTCCTGTTGGCGTACGGAAATCAATGGATCACTCTATTATTTCAAATAGCAGTGCAATCATACATTCAAAGCCATAAAATATTAAGAAAGCTTAGTTGTGATTCAATTAGTACTATAATTAGAATGCCCCGCCCCATATATATACTTTTTAAATTGTCGTCAATATTTGGAATCTCTTCAAATTATAGCAAATGTCTAATTCGTTTGTGCATACGATCAAGATTGAAGTGTTACTTTACCTAGCATTTAATTTATTTGGGGGTGTGCGTATGAATCTTTTTTCGCTTATGGTAATTAATTAAAAAAATTTATTACTCAGGCCCACACTTAATGCAATATCAAGAACAGATCACGGATTCGTTGTAGCGTAAACAGAGATTTTCTTGAGCGCTTCGCATTCCAGCGAACGGTAACCGTCTCTTCCTTTGCACTTCGCTGTCTTAAAAGGAATCTTAAAACGACGACTATTCCTTTCATGTCGTACGTAGCTACTTTTCCATCACTCCTGTCACTTTAAAATGTCTTTACCATCACCTTACGCTAGAAATGGAGCATCTATTTCATTCACGAGTTTCTTTTCAATGCCGTTGCTCTTGTAAGCATACGAAATCTTTTCTTCAGCCAAAGTTTCCAAGATAATACTAAATGTAGAAGTAATATGTTAACTGAAAATCGTAAATCTTTGTCCACTCGAAAAAATTGGTTTTTATTTTATTTTCGAATGGTCATGAATTTTTTAATATCAATTAACATACTTTTCCGTTGTCTTTTTACCAATGGTGATTTAATTGCTTTGAAAATACTCTCCCCCAGAAAAGAGAAATAATACTAAAAGAACACCCATAAAAATTTCCACATGTTGTGATCGTACTGCTAATTGAAGAACTTATCTGATATGTTAATATCAGATAAGTTCTTCAAAACTAACCGTTGACTACTTTCACTCGTCTAGCGTATAAGTAATGATTACTTTAATATTTATAATACTTTTTTAATAACAATTCGTGATATTTATTGATGGCCGAATATAGTATAGCCTTATATTTTCATTTTTTAATGATATTTTTTCAATTTAACTTAATTCGTTTACAATGATACTCAATCGTATTCCTCTTCCTCATTGTTAAAAAAATGAATGAACTAAATAAATTAAACACCCATCCGACTAATTATAAGATTTGCCAGCGGGTGTAAGGAATTCACTCAAGATCCGGAGCACCAAAGGTGCCTACGTGCTCCGTGCGTATAACCGCTAATGGCATCTTCCCATGCGTCCCCCGCGTCACGCGTTTAAAATGCTGATCACCTTCGCAGAAACTTGGTAAATCTGTCTTTCTCGACGGAGCGCTGCATTCGCGGTTTTTTCCTTCTCCCCAACTTCTTTCTCCCAGTGTCCCCCCACCACCCATTACACGACGCATACTTCCGATGTCATAACAAATCCGCGAGTTAAGCTCAGCCGATCACTTTCGAGCTCCTTGCAGTGTTTCCACTGATTACTCTGGGCGCGCCTCCCGAGAGAAGAAGAGAGGCGGGGAGATGTAATGTCCGCGTGCCTTATGGGCCCCGGGGGATAGGTATCTGGGGTAAGGACGAGTGATTCGTGCCTGACATTCCGATGCGACTGGCCTCGCGCGCGACAGTCGGAAGAATGGCTGGGGCAAGTGCAACCAAGGCGACGGTCGTCGCTTTGTCTCCTTCCGTGGGACATACGGAACGATCACGTCCGCACGTATCCATCCCATCCTCTCACTCATTCTCTCTCCTTCCAGTCTTCCCGCACCACCTCCATTTCCCTTGAATGAGCCATTTCCTCGCCGCATTTACCTTTCAGATAGCACAAAGCGAATGCTTTAATTCTATGTATACTATGTAATGAAGGCGGGTCCAGTTCACCGTTAACCCCTAAGTTGACCTCGTTTCGCACGCTCGTGCTTTGATTTTTATGTGTCGTTACGGAGTATTCTCGAGCAAAGTAGGTATTTGATAATTTAATTTCTAATTCCAATTATAATTCTAAAATTCCGTATCTCTGAGTGGTATTATGACGTGAAATTCCATCAATTTTGTAGGAGATAAGGTGCAATTACATAAATATTAGTACAATGTTAAATGAATGTTATGAATTTACAGAACAAAAAGCAGACTGATAAAATCCCATGATATGTAGTGGCCTGCTTATAGGGTAATATTGGTGATCATACATGATGAATTTAAAATCGGTATGTTCAAGCTATTTATTCGCTGAAAAAATTAAAATCATTCCGGTCATTTTTTTTCTCCGGATATTGACCCTATCTTTAAATTGCTCATGCTTTAAATGATGT
The DNA here is from genome assembly GCA_002093875.1 of Calopteryx splendens. Lineage (NCBI taxonomy): Eukaryota > Metazoa > Arthropoda > Insecta > Odonata > Calopterygidae > Calopteryx > Calopteryx splendens. The sequence goes on along the minus strand of LYUA01000052.1, from coordinate 325,484 downwards.
GACTGTTAATAAATTTTGTTGACGCATTGAAATGAATTCAGAATTCTAAGTTTTCACTGATTCGTTTACTTCATCTTACTGTATACTTTATGGTATTGAATACTACACGATCTGTAGTTATTGTCTCCAATACAACTAGTGTATTATTCCTACTTCGGCGTTTGTTCAAAAACCCAGAGGGATCATCCTCGAAACCTCTAGCGATTCGGCCTGATAGAGCGACACTGATACTTGTGGTCGTGAAAGCCATCAATAAAATGTTTGCAGCTTCATGTGTTAAGTATTTTCCACCATTCGGAATACGTATATTCAACTATCTTGGAACGATTTAACGAGAAATTCTGTTTACTGTGCTGCATTTTTCTCCCAGTTCCCCCCTTTATATTTGCATGAGAAACTCGGGCGATAAACAGTAGCCAATAGGAAAGACGGATCATAAACGTCCGGGGCGGAGGCTGCGACTCAAAAAATTAAAATAAAAAAAATGCGAAAGAATTTCGCTCCTGCCGTGAGTCTCAAGGGCGCCCGGTCCACCGTCCCTCCCAGCTCTCTCTCTCTCCCTCTCTTAAGCCTTCCTTTCCCTCTCTTTTTTCTTTTCCCCGCACCCCTCCCCGATGTCACCGCTGCATCTATCGGAGAAATTTTTGTCGATGTCTAAGGGGATGGAGGAGCGTTTGGGGTTGGATGATGATGTGTGGATTCGCACCCCTCCTGATCCCGAGGGAGGGGCAGCGATGGTGGACGAAGCCCTCGAGTCGCGGACGCATGCCGTTGGAGGAAGGGGGAAGGGAAAGAACCGAAAAATTTCAAATTTATACGCGGCTGGCGTTCAAGATTTTGTTCCAGGAGAAAGTACTCGGTAATACCTAACCATATTATTGTTTCGTGACGTCGCGTTGCTCTTTACCTTTTTGCTCTGAGTAAAAACGTGGATGCCATTTTTGATCACAGAACTTACCGAAGAATTCTTAAAAAAAAACTAGGCAGGTGCCCGTATCCAGAGTATCATGAAACACAAAGACCGGGAAATTCCTCTTCTTCTACTGATTATCATTTGAGGGTTATTCGTGATGATTGGCGAGAATTTATTCAAAGATCAGCGGCACATAGAACACTATGTATTCCTGCAAGCTGCGAGAGCATTAGAGTTTTTTCATAAAGTGCCACCTAGGAAATTATTACAGGCTACCCTCTCTCTTGGTCTAAAAAAAGGACTCACGCCCTACCCTCTGGGGCGAGCATCAGGGATTTATCTCTTTGCAAAATCCAGATCTATAAAATCTAGAAAATTTAGATATTACACATTTATTTACCTTTCTTTTCACGAAAGAATATTTGAATTCAAATTAGGCTTTGGATTTTACTTTGGGTATAAAGTGGCTAAATATTCAATTTCGAAATTATTTTATCCAATATAAAAATTATAGGTACCTGAGCAGGTTTTATGCTGATAAAGAAATAAATTTCCACACAATGGCCATTTTTGACACACAAATTTCAGGGACGTGATTCAATAATTTGTCGATTGAAATAAGAAAAAGTATATTTTTTTAAGTCCACATATGGTGATAACGGTACAATTTTTGTTCGCTTGCCCATATTTTTTCAGCAAATTTTCACGTTCTTCCGAAACCATGCTCAGCAATACATCGTGCTCCATGAATGCTTAGTGTTTGTCACTCACCCCAAACCTTTTAGGCATTTTCATCCTTTTTATTGCATTTATATAAACGTTCGTGTCTCCGTTGATACCGTTGGAGCACTTCATCTAGAGATCCAAGCGGTGTTGAATTTTCTGGTCACTCTAATATCCTAGGAATCTGAATGATTGCATAAAGAAATGAACTGACCGTCCTACCCTAAAAGTGTAAAATTCACACGCCTTAGTTCTTGACCTCACCTATCGAAGTCAACCTTTGTGTTTCATTTCATGTTGACTTCTAAACTCATGGTGAACCATTAATGCAGATTTATCAACTTAGACACAACTTCAATTTAGTTTAGATGTCTCCGATAGCCATTTCGGTGTAATAACTATCATCACATTAAAATGCGGTGACATGGAATGATGTTACCGAAAGCTACATCACCATTATTTCAACTACTTCGTGATATTAACACCTTTTGTTCCTCACTAAGTTCAAAACACACCTGTTGCTATCAGGATGAATGCATCGGTGTAGAAGAGATTCTCTAATGGAAATTTGGGAGTTAAAGAGAAATGATACCATAGGGACTCTATAAGGAGACGACTTATCGGGATTTAGTCTAATATATTGGTCGAATAGTATCCATATGCGTCTCCGAAGGAATCCGCAAATTGACCTGCGCTACAGGGATGGGGTCGGCTAGTGCTCCGCGAACCGTGGGAGAAGATGAAAGGAACGCGCCGACTCGCCGTGCAAGCTGAGGTTTGCGCTATAACGGCGTTTCATCGCCGCAGACTGCCATCGAAGGGCTTCCTCCTCTTCCCCCCAGCCGCCCTCCTTCCCTCCTGTTACTCTCCCGTTAGGCCTCTATAATATTTTCAGCCTACAGTAATGCCAAATTCCTTTCTCCGGTAACAATAGGGAAAGAATAATACCATGGGAGGAATGGATGGGGATATATAGCATTTTGCGGTGACTTATGGAAGACTTTTGTGCGCCGCTCTCGTCTCAAAATTTCTCGTCCAAATTATAGTATGTGGAGTATGGCCATAACTTTTTACATTCGAAAATTTTCCGTAGTCTCTCCTGATTTTTTTTCCAATCGTCCACGGTTTGAAAGCAGACAATATCGTCCATATTACCTGTAATTTAATGCTGAGTCGAAAAAAATTGTGGCCATGTGAGGGTAGCGGGGACATGCATTCGCGTTCACAGTATGCTGCATGAACGGGTGCCTTTTGTGGATTAATCGGCTTTTTTATGGCCGTAGTAATCGCTGAAGAGTACTATTTCTTTTTCCCACGGCGGTAATTTGCGTTAAAAGAACAGACATTTATGGTAGGCCGAACTACGGTTTGTTTTGACACTAATGCTTTATTCTGGGATATAAGTATAAGGGAATGCATTCCATTTTTCTCCACGCAACTTAACAGTCATTTAAGACTAAAATTAATTTAAGATCTAAAACTGGAAAAGAAGAACTTATTTGTTTAGAGCCCCTATTTTACACCCCTATTTTACATGAAAGGACAACGCAACAATAACACGATTCTTTACTTTTCACTTTGTACTGCGGATGCAATAATCTGCCTGGAAATATAGATATAGAATTATTGAAAAAATGGAATGAGTAAGAACACAAGAAAAATGTCGAGTGGTCATCGAATTCCAACCCCGTATTTGGGATTTTGAATATTGGTTCCTTAATTAATATGCATTATAACCCATGATTATATGATTATTATATCCATCATAAGTCCTGGTAAGATTAGTTCGTGAAATTGTTTAATACATTCAAATAGCAATTATCATTGAGTATAACATTAACTAGAAAAACCTCATCTTTTACGAAAAACCCCACTAATATGACGTCAACGATAAGTAAGACGTATTTAGGAGTAGGTATTTATAGTGTCTATTTTTTTAACCAGATTGGTCTTCAGAATATATCCCCCATATTTATCAGTGTTCCACATTAGCTATAACAAGAAATTATTAGTATTTGCTTCCAGTAGGTTTATTATCGACATTTCTCCAGTAATTCCCGCAGCAAGTTTTCAAATATGCGCGCCGATATTAGAATCATTCTTCACATGAGCTCCAAAAAAATGGGCGTGGAGAAAGGACCCTCATCATCTTTGTCTGAGAAGAGAGTCTTGGTAAGATTCACGAAATGGGAAATCCCTCTTGCGTAGGTGACTCAATAATGCCTACGCTGAGCATTAATTGATCGTTTTATCAATTTAAAATTACCTCTCAGAAAATATGAAATTCATAATAAGAAACTGGTTATTAATAACATTTTTAGGTGTTTTGCCTTTAAGAATTTTCCATTATTTATGCTGAATAGGTTGGAATAACTGCATGAGTCGTTTAATAAATGTACATTTGGAAGAGTGCATACTGTTTTTGGACAGAGCACTATTATTTTGGCAAAATCTTATTTCCATTGGACGATGAAATCCAAATTTAGAATAAACTGGAATTAATGTTTGGAATTTTGAAGAATCGGCGTAGAACTTTATGAGGACTCTCACGGTGCTTTCATATTGAACACGAGTAAATGAAATATAATTAAAATGTGTTTTTTTTACTTTTTAAAGTAATAGATATGGAGTGTATAGCACTTTTATCTTTAATTGCAGTTTCCCATTAGGAATACTCAACAATTCCTCACACGTGACTCATAATGCACTTATTCTTGCAAATTTTCATTGAACCTCTCCCCATTATAGTTATAAAAAAGTAGGAACTTAGGTCAACGCTACAGGGTAAACATAACAGGTGCTAAGTGAATCCCCTATCGTGGTAGCCAGTTAGTAACATGTTGACCTGGGTTGCTCCAATTTCACGGGTTCGTATCTCCTCTCTGGAAATTGATGTTCCATTTTTTCTAGAGCTAGTAGGTATTAGGATAGATGGTGCCATACGGGAGTCCGAGCATCTTTAACCGATTTCGTTTGCTTGGGGACCATGCATCACTTTGAACTACTTTGGAAGGCGTTTGTGGGGAGCTGGCAGAAAGAGTAGTTGACAGATCCCGCTTGAAACCATCCCTCGTTTCCGCTTGCAGCTTACGTTAGCAAAAACCACCGAGTATCGCAAATACGTCATCGAAGAGGTCCCGTCGAACGCCCCCTCGCCCACGGAACCACGGAGAGGGGTCCCAGTCAGGATGGGTCAGTCCCAGTCAGGTCCCAGAGGTAGGATTCCGAATTTCTGGAAGAGAGTGGAAAAGTGAGTGAATGGGAACAAAAACAAGGGACGATCAAGTGAATGGCGGCGCCAATGATGAGCCGAGACGACGGTGAATGAGCACAGGAGCGCCCAGTTTTGTTTTTTCTCGGTCTCCTTCCAAACTCCTCTCCTCCTTCCCTTCCTCTTGCCCCCCCCCCCCATGCTCAAC
>LYUA01000052.1:299671-312663 GCA_002093875.1 Calopteryx splendens | reverse complement strand
AAAAACGGCGACTTTCGCGCGTGGGCGTTCCTGAAAGAAGAGGGAAGGGAGGGGGGCAGCGATTGGTGACAGTGAGGCGGTTGGAGAAAATTGAAGTAACAAAAAAGTATGCTGAGGGCAATGAAGGGAAGGAAACAGATGAATAGGAGGTTGTGCCTGTGGGAATCTCACGATCGATAATTCGCATCATTATTTTACACTCATCGTGGGCTCTTTGATGTAAATACTTCAAATTGACTTATTTTAGCATGTGTAAACAAAGTTCATTAACGTCAATCATGAAATTTACCCTGAGAGGTGGATTGCCCAGCAATGAGGCCGATGTATCTGGACCATAAGACGAAGGAAAGAGAAAAAATATGATCGATTTTAAGAATGGCTTGTATTTTGAGAATGGAAATAAAAAACGGCAATCGCACTTGCGGCATGAGAATAGTATGAGGCTGTAAATGACAGTTTTCTTAATTTAGTAACTTCCGAAAATATAGTTTGACTAATATTTATGAAATATGTCCTTAAGACGTTATTTAATCAGTTCATCTTAAAAGGATTTATAAATTTTCTTGCTACAAATAATTTACTCGAATTTTAATTTACAAGATGCCCGTGTCTCTTCATATTATCCATTTATTCTGTGATCTAAAAGTTTGGAGCCTTCTCTTCTTCGGGTATCGATTTTTAATTTATCTTCACCTAATTCCAATGCCGGTTTCTGTGGCCATTCCTTCTTCAATTTTAAATCAAAGTGACTCACCAGTCTTTGGAAAGGTTTACTTCAGGGGAAATTTGAGGTGTGTCCTATCCTTTTTTATTCGCGCTGTATGTTTAGAAATAGCTTCAGAAATTTCCTCTTGACGAGAATGCATTTTCGGGAGGAAGTAGAGTTAGGTGGGCGAGAAAAAGGACACTTGGAAAATAAATGAGAATAACGGATGGGAATGGGATGTGGTGGGTTGGCGAAGGTGGCTCATGTGTGCATAGAACTGGAGGAGTGCAAGCCGCGGCGCGAGATCACGTTCCTGAGGAAACTGTATACACATATGAGTCAGCATATCCTAAGGCCTTCCTCATTTCTTCTCTTGAATCTGCCCATCCCTCTCTCCCTTTTATATCTCGCGATACTCTTTTTCACCCCTCCCACGCAAACAAAATCCTTCCTCTACTCCTCCCGACTTAATATGCCCGCGCTCTTCCCATGGAGCGCCTCCCGCTGGCTCATACCTCCCCCTCTTATGCTCATGCCCCCCTCTTCCCCACGCGTTTTTTACCCAGCCACACCGCGAGTCCCCTCGTCTCTCTTGTCTCCTCGCGAGCGCATTCTCCCTTCGTTCCACTCTCTTCATGTGGCTAGCGCAGAAAATGAGTCTCCTTCCTTCCCCTTCGGCCCCATCATTCTAGTTGACGGGCCGTCCTATTCCGACGTGAATCGCCAGCATGAACCCTACGACGCCAAATTTGTTCCCATCCTTCTCTATAAGCTCGATGCAAATTTTTTTCTCCTCCCGTTTGCGAGTAAAGGATATTAAAGAGAGGCCTTTAGACTTCTGACCGAAGACTCCCGGGTTCAAATCTGGATAGTTTCCCATCAACACTCCTAGCTACACTCAAGCTGCAAGTTATTTTCTGGATACCAACCTTTTCTGGGAAACTGCAGGTGGCGAAAGGGAAGGATATGGCCAGAATGCCTTGGAAGTAGTGATTTTTCACACACCGCAACCGTAGTGTGAAGTGATCTCTACCCTCACCTATTAAGTAAACCGCGGGTTGATGGCTGTGATGGGGGAGATTGTTCGTGCCAAGGAGATGAGTCCTAAACGCGAATGTAACGTCATTATTTTTAACAAGATATTAGCCGTATTTGGGTGAAACATCTAAAGTTTATTTTGCGAATTATTACTTTTTTTACTTTTTCAATGGAAAATTAAAACTACTTAGAAGGTAACTCGTCGCTCACTCTGTTGTACTTAAAGGTATGCATTAATATTTATGAATAAAATGAAATAATTTATCCAATACTCGTGAAAGGAAATTGGCAAGCATTCCTGTCACACCGAAGTGGGTACTCACATGCTTGAAAACATATTTTTTTGGAAAATATTCACTAATTTGTGTTTGAGAATTTCATATTATGCATTCACTTATTCTAAAGAAGTGTGATTAGCACCTAAGAGTGGCAATCAACTGAGCTTCCAGCCACATTAATCTCCCAGGATATGTACATAGCAGCCTTTTCTTATTCCGCCAGCTGAATTCATCTGTTTTCCCTGACTGATGCGACTGTATGGTGATTTCTGATGAAAAATGTATAGAAATTAGTTTTATAAATATTTCCACAGATAGTTTGGTTGAAATTTCACAAAACTAGCGAAGTGAGGAAGGGCTAACCGAGGGAAAGTGAAAATAAAAACTAACCATGAAACTCAAACCTGATATGCGCCCCCGCGCCAACAAGGTATGTCCTAACCATGAAGAGTTCTCCGGATATTAAAACGCCCCAGGACGAAGCCCAGAAGTCTAAGCACCCCTACCCTCCGCAGCGCGCGGAAGGATTTTACCGTCCTCCGCGGGAGACTTCTCATACACCCACCCGCTAACCTCGACTTAGAGGGGATGTTGGCTAGGAGGAAGTATTAACGCAACTCCTCTTCACCCTTGTGGTTAGATTAAGTAGAGGTACCCCGAGTCCTGTGACTCCGAAAGCAGAGGACCAGACTTTAGGCGGAAGTCAAGATTCTCCTGCATGACCCCGATGTCTTATCCCTTCCAACCAATGGTTCAGCCAGCGCAGAGACGGATCTCTCACTTCCGGCATCCCTAGGGCTTCTCCTCACCCCTTAGGGCCTCCAGAGACTAACAGAGACGCCAAAACGCTGATCTTTCATTGTTTATATTGCGAAACATCATATGAAGTTATAACGACGATAAAATAAATTAAGCCACGACTACCTCCTTACCGACTTCATCACTTTGGCGTCTGCTCCCCTGCCTGTCACCCCTGCCTTCACCAAACCAAAGAACTGATTGGAGCTCCCTGCTACCCGCTACCACCTCGGGAGCTGATCCCGAGACAAGACTTTATTTTATTGCACTCGTTCCCTTCTGGTCGCCGCTTTTTGTGTTGGTTCTGTATTTACTATGAGATTCCTAAATCACTTTAAATAAAGAGTATGTTTTTTAAATGATCCACTCTATGCCTTTAGAAGGGAAAAGGGAAGGCATTAAATAATTTTATAGCTACTAAAGGGCGGAACAATATTAATTAGTGAAATTATTAAATTTAGAAATTATTAAATTAATATCCCTATGGAGTCATTGTAATTCTGTCTTCCTCCGTAAAATCCTGTTTAATCATTTAGAGATGCACGGATACAACACAACCAATTTAGTATTTCCTCTGCGCTCACTATAAAGATGTCCAGTTTGAGGGTTAAGGGGAATTAAATTGTTAAACTACCAAAGATAAAGACGCAAGTTAACACTCTCTAAAAAATGGGTTTAGTGTTCTATATTCTACCGTTCTCTTTAGACATCTTTCAAAAACTACAACCCCATAGTGAGAAAATCCATAATTCCGAACGTCGCAAGACTTGTCTTCCGAGCTTATGCCCCTTATTTACTTCCGTGAGTACTACCTACTTCGGTTCTTTCAGTTCTAAGCATCATATATTTTAAGTTGATGTGACCACACATTTCTAAAAGCGACGGATAGTCCTTGTGTTTGGTATCTAAATATGTAGGTAGCAAAATAGAATTTGTGACCGAGAAACGTTAATAATTTGGCCATTAAAATATTAGGTTGTGATGACTATGTTAAGCTAGCGTTTATTTGAACCGAAGTTGAAATAAATTTAATGTGTGTCATTACAGTTTTTCCATCATTGAGTTCTGTTCAAGTGTCCATTGGAAGCAATTTGAGATGTGGAAACGGTTTCGAGAATATATAAACAGCACCTTTCATGAATACTCCGGAACTATCATCCATAAATATTGGTATGAGATTGTAACGGCACGGCATACTTAAATAGGAAAGCATATGAAAGCTATGACCAAGTAACTGTAATCTGGCTCCCCATCAACCAGAGGGTTTCCTCACTATTAGTGAATCCAGTTAAGCTGGCTTATTGTGGGTTTTTACGAGGAATTTGACAGCAGATGAGAATGGAATGAAGACCAACTGTTTTCCCCTAAGGCGTAGAGATTTACGGGGTAGCGCTTGTTTTTCACGAGTAGCTAAATATATATATTGAAAACTTAGTGTGCTTCAAAATCCGCGAAGAATGTGGTTTAAATGAAAACTGTTATAGGTCATAATAAATGCATTAAAGGTTAATCAGCTCATATTTATCTTTATAAGTTGTTGCGGTTACAGTTTATACGAAACAAAGTACAGTTGGAAATAAAATTCGAGTTTAAAATTGATAAAATAAAAATGAAGGAGAGCGCGCTTTTCATAATCCTAAATCAACTTATTATACGATTTATCTGTCGCTTGTCTTATTTTCAAGTTAAGAACTTGGACGTGTCGATGAAAAGTGAAGAATAAAATGTATGAGATTGAATATTGAAATGCAAACCCGGCGTTGTGAAGCAATATTGTCAATCGGATATCCCAGGCATTGGAGAATCCAATTTCTTTTGCCATAAAAGTCTTTGATTTGATTGGAATACGCGTGAAAGTTAATAAATATTCTTTTGCTCGAGTTTTCGTAGGGTCACCATTACCATGGCGAAATATGTGTACCTACAGGCCAGAGAAAGATTTCCGCGAAGCACAGATCGGGATAAGTGGAATTCATTCGGTTATTGTTTCCATTGCATTAAATTATGACGTTGGCGCCGCACAGAGATAATCTCAGACAGCACACAAAGTGTCCTCGCAAGACGGGTTTATCATGTGCCCATGAGTTGAGTTCTGAAGACTTCATAGCGTGCGTAACATCGTTTCGGTCATGCTCCAGACTCTCCTTTCTACGTCTCCCCCCGCATAGCCGTCAGAAAAATTCATAAAATTCTCCTGCCTCTTGATCTTCCCAGTCCCATCGACGCCAATTCACTACTTCAAACCTATCTTCCCTTCCTTCCTTAAACTATGAAGCCTCCGGTCTCACCACGTTTCCCTTCTAATGTTATATAGTCCCCCTCTCGCCTTCAACTTTCCCTCTTTGCATCCCATACACCCCTTCCCGATCCACCCCCTCCCCAACCTAGTGACTCCGGGCATTGCGCTCCCATATATTCCCCAAGCGGAGTAGGCAAGAAAAAAAAGTGCGGTTTTTGACGTGGGCGGGCAGGGAAATGAGAGTGGACTTCGCAAACGAGAGTTACGGGGTCTAGGGGGAGGCATCGGCGCAGGAGAATGTGGAATATACTGGATATGCGGTATAATTGTGGGCTTGGTTTGGGTAGATGTAGGTATTTTTTGTGTTTGCACACCTGGATGTGTAGCTATTGATATTTCTGGTGCGTGCAATATTTTAGAGCTGTGGGAGGGAGAGAGAGAAAGGGGGGCGCAGGAGCGGTGGTTGTGAGAAGGATAATATTAAAGAGCGAAATGGGGTGGGTTACATATTGGTAAGGGCAAAAGTCGGCTTGGGTGTCCGCCGCCCTTTGCATCGGGGAGGAGGAGGGAGCGGACGGGTGAGGGCTCCTCCCCCCCCCCTTCCCCCCCTCCCCAGGACCCTTCTCTCTCCCAAAACCAGTCCCCCCTCCCTTCGCGTCTCTTTTTTTCATCTCTTCATCGGAGGATGTTCGACCGCGGTCATCGCTTCCTGCTCCACCCCTCCCCTCCGACCCTCCTCGATCACTCACTACACAGCACTTTTTTTCTCTCTCCGGTTTGGCCCCCTATGTCGACTCCTTCATCTCATTTTAAATCGGCCACGAGCCCAAAGCAGTTTCAAGTCTTCCTAAATTTCGCGAAGCAATCCTTTGTCTCCCCGCACCGTAAAATTATTAACCGCATTACACAATCTGACGACGGGTGTTCCTCCCCGCGAAGCGTCCGCCCACACTGGTGAAGGCAATTATTTTATGGACGAAAGTTCCAAAGTACCTATATTTAATGAAATATTCTATTGAATTGTTCAAATGACGATGTAATAAAAATAAAATTTGATCATTTTGTTTTTTTCCTGTCGTGAAAAGTAATGTCTCAAAATTAAACGGTAAAACTAATCAATAATTGAACTTTTTTAACTATTTCAATATTTACTTTCTGAGCATTTGATCTTTTCAAATTAAAGGTAAGTTTTAAGTGAAATCATGGTGCGTTATATATTACCTTTGTTCAAAAGTGAACAAAGAATCTACAGCGTTGCATTATCGAAGGTGATTCCTGTAGATAATAATAATTTGGTTAGATTCAAATGGGTAATATTTGGTCAAACATATAATTTAACATAATAACTATATAATATGCTAACCTTATCGCTTCAGCTCAATATATTACTATTTAGTTTATTATATTCAAGTTATTGGTCGTTCTCTTTAATTTATTTAATGGGTGGGTCTATTTTTAACCAGTCAACGACACGCTTTAGGAGAAACTTAGGTGATTCATTTAATAGGAAATGCCAATCCAGGGGAAGTCGTTGTTCTAGGCTGAAAAAGCGCATAGGCCATTTGAATAACGTATTTTTCTACCATAATTATGTAAAACAATGATTCCAACAATATTAGGGAACATTTTCCATTCAATTTAGCAAATAAAGACCTCATTTATTTCTATTTTAAACTCATCCATTTATCATGAAATTCATCTAAAATTGTGGAACTATGTTTCATGATCTTATAAGTTTTTGGAATGAGGCAGACTCTCTCGGCACAAATTTTCGGTTACTTCGAAACGAAAAAGTTCCAGAATTCCCGATTTCTCCGAAAAAGGGAGTTCACAGGCCATGATGCCCTCCCCTTAAGGTACCTAGGTTGTCTCTTTTTCCTTCTGATTGCCGCATTTGCCTACCGTCTGAAACCCACCTTGGAAAGGGTATAACGAGAGATCACCCATTAGGGGTATCGGATCTGGACCTCTATGACAGCAATGGCCTTTTAGGAAAACCTGAAACCCATAAAATCTCAAAGTTTGTGTTTTTGTGTCGATACTCATGGGCATGGCCCTGATTTGAACCGGAGACTTTACGGGGATTAGGCGAGTGTTCTACCCGTCACCACGCCACCGCAGTACTTTGAAAGGATAATAAAACTGCATTTCTAAATGGGAAATTAAGTGATAGGAGGCAGTTATACTTCTCCATTTCGATGGTCTCTTCGACGATGAAGTGGAGATACTGTCAAATAAATATCAAGGTCCAAGACTTTTTTTGGTTTCATGTGGATTCTTCTTGTATCGATCAACTGGCTTTAAAAAATACTGGCACGGTGCCTCTCTATTTGAGACCTGCCTTTGTAACCTGGTTGTATCTTAAAATGCAAATATATCCAATAAATGTGTTCCCGTTGCCGTACTATATTCATTCTGCAGGTTTTGAAACATTTCTTACTCTATGAAAAAATCAATTATGGAGAGAAAGTCATAAACAAATTAATTCGGCCGCAAATTAAATTAACCTCGCCAATTAGAACGAACGGGATTTTCTCTCTGTCCCAGTCGAATGGTCGACTGGGACAGGACTGGTCGAAGCTGTGGGCTAACAACCACTAATAGCAACAAAATATAACTCCTTAGGGTGCATTGCCCATAGGTTGATAATCAATGATCTTGAGGTCACGACTACGGCCAAATAAAAACCCACCTATATCCGTTTATCGTCCTTTCTCTCGAGTGCTAATGACTTTAGCCGCCGAACGGTCGCTAAACAATACCCATATTGCAAAAGCCATACCTATACCAAAACACCCTCCAGTCTTTCGCCACCCCAGTCAGTCTCCCCCAACCTCCTCTCGCCGCAATTCAATATACCGTTTGAAAACGCCCCAAGAGCTTCTACCGACTCTGACCGCTTCCTTTTCCACTCGAACTTCTTTTCTTGTCCATCACGCTGGCACGTGCCCTTTTACTGGTAACTTCACTCTCGCGCTTTCTATGATGAGTGCCACTCGTGCCTCCTTCCTTCCTTCCCTCCATCCCTCCCATTCCCCTTTGGACTTGGGAGGATAGTGAAAGGATCTCCGTCGATGTCTTATATATGCTGTCGGTAAATGTGACCGGGTGGCTTGCCCGTGATTGATCGCCGCTCTGTGCACCCTTGCCCCGTCGTCCTGCTTTTCATTCCATCTACCTTATGCGTTTTCGTTATTTCACTCGAGTCGTTATTTTATTTGCCTGCCGGCATCGTTCCAAATGCCCATTATCCATTACGTACACTATCCAGTGCCCTTATTGTTCATTGTTCGAGAGGAGGCGGGGTATTAATGACATAGAAATTGCATTGTGTCGTCGCCTGCGCGACCTTGCTTAGCTCCTGCAATTGGTTTGACTTCGCTGTTGGATTCGAAAGGGAATTTTACTGAGAGGATTCCAATTCGCATTCCTCGGAAATTTCTTTAAATCACGTTATACTATCCGTTTAGTACCTGTTGAAATGGATATGCCAAACTGCGATGCCCTGATATTTAAAGATTAATCTGTAAGTAATCTTAGGCGAATGATGATAAGTAAGGAGTTAAATGGATTAGTTTTATAGCTGCAAGGGATTGCATGATCTATCGAAGTACTAAGGTACTCTGAAGTACGAAGATAGTCTGATAAATGATAAAATGTGTTAATCATGACAATTGAAGTTAAGAGCCATTCATTTATCGTTTATTGTATTTTGGCTTATTTATAGAAGTGAGTCCGAGTGTAGTGCGCTCCCGCTTGGTTTTGAGATCATTCAGTATTTTTCTCTACCGAGATGCAAGTTATATGTTTTCCTCAAGAAATTTACGTTTAGTATTTAATGACTTGACGACGCATCTGTGAAATGATTTCACCATTGAATTTGCAATACGCATCCAGTAAAATTTAGTTTGTAAATATCGAGTCCCAGCGTAAAGAAGAATACTTAATACCTTTCCGTGTCGTCAATTAGAATTCATTTTTTGTAGCTCATCGAAAAATTAAAACACTATTCCGTGTATGAAAATTATTTCCGCTAGCCAGATGGATTTAACATTCTTTTGTATTTAATACCATAACAGTCTTATCAACCAAAATCCATTCTAAGACATACGGGTTCCTTTCGATTATTCGTTTACACAATTTGCATTGACAGTAGAAAAGGCCGCACTGAGATACAATGAATATCCGTGACTGTCCAAACGGATTAGAGTATGAGCAACCTCATTCGAAATTGTTTTTCTCATTCCTGTTCTCCGCACATATATGTCTTTGAAGAGAACTTTCGTTGCGTATCTTAAAGACAGCCTGATGTTCCCCCGTTTAAAATGAGCGTGTCGTGCAGGTAAAGATCCAGGATGTGATAAAACTACCTGCTCGCGTATTTTAGGGAGAAAGCCTAAGGGATAAACATTTATTTTCCTTTTTCTCAGCTGTCTCGAGCATTTTGCGGTAGCTTGCCTCTGCCGCAAAAGGGCGTGAGTTCTTATTCAGGGGATTAATTACCAGCCGATAGACGTCGCCGTCCCGCTCTGCCCCGTTAGTCCCCGATTTTATTCTGGATACATGTAATTAAAACATCGACTAGTCGCGCCTCGGGCATATAACACGGCTAGAAGGGCTCCTGAGAGATCATTTATCACACTCTCACCAAGAAAAGCCGAATCCGATCGCTCCAAAGATGGCTTCAGTGTGTGTCGTTTCATTTCGTATGCGTAGTGACGAAGAGAATGAAACCGAATGAGGGTGAAAGGCGATGCGTATTGTGATGCTGCCGCCCAGGTAGTATCCCTTATCCGAGTTTTGATACATAGAAGTTAAAAGGTTATGTTAATAAGATCCCGAACCCTTCCGACGTTCATTCATGCATAGTAGCACGAGATATTGGCTGACCATTTATGAAAAAGGTTAATTTAAAAAAGCACAGCTGTGATTCCAAGGTTAAATTTTGAGGAAATCGAGGAAGTGTAATATATTTAATATCACTACGCAATGATATTTTAATACACTCATACATGATATTTTAATATCACTCCGTAGTGAGTCATCTCCCCAACCCAATCTAGGACTGCACCTGTCGGTTCTTATTTAATTATTTTATATGACAGGAGCCTTGGTTCTAACTTGTCATAACCATTCCAGCGATGCCAAATTAGAGTAATTAATTTTCACTTCTGAGTATTTATATTATGCACGAACGGCCCACTACCGTAATTTTTATATGGTGCACTCCAGTTTATGTGAAACTAAAGTTTGAACGCTGCAAGCTAAAAATATTGTTGGTATTTAATGATTGACTTAATTTAACTACATGAACACATTGTTGAATAATTGATGCTGATATTCCGAGTGTCTATTTTATTCCCTTTATTGAGTTTATTTGATTGGCTACGAATCTGATCGATTTCCTTCGATGGTATTAATTAGCTCCAGAATTCATTCTCATCTTCGGAATCCTGTAAAAAATATTAGATTAATTTTAACAAAGTACGTGAATCTGCCTTGAAATTCTTATCCCAAGTGATAAGCAAAAATGCCTACGTCTTACAATTGAGAGTACTAATTTCGAAGATAATCCACCCAGAAGTCCAACTCCTCTGTACGGTCGGGGTGAAAAGGATCAGAACGTAAGGGCTCAAGGGTTCGCATCTCTCAGCAAATTTCCCGCAACACGTCTCATCTCTTTGAATTGACGTTTGTCCACTCGCTGCAATTACAATATGAGGTGTGGAGCAGGCCATTTGGCAGCTCGGTTATGCCACAGTGATAAGATATTTGCTTCCTCCACGAGGCTTCAGGAATCGAGAGCATCGAGCACAGTGGCGTCATCGCACGTCAGATCACCGAGAGAGAAGGCGATTAGTTCGAGATCCCGCCGCAATCGGTGGCGCTACGTATGTAGCCGGTTGATCCCAATCGCTTCTTGGAAGACCAACGCCCGACCCATCCTTCCGCCTCTCGTCTCCGCTCTCAAATATTTTGTCTGCATTCCTAGCCTCTCTGTAGGCGCGAGCGGTCGGTTAACGTCGGTGTGCATGATACAGTTGCATGTTTTAAGTCGAAGAGAGGTGGCATAGGGCAGTTCGGGTGAAAAAGTATTAATCTAGACGAAGCTTCGTGAAGGATTGACTTTTCTGAGAGTGGCACCTAAGCCATGAATTATTTTCAGAATAGTTGGCCAGAATGTCTGTTCCTACTCTCTCTTCGGTGCATTAAAAAACATCATCTCAACCGTAAGAGATTTGCTGCCCTTTAGGGAAGCAGAAAGGAAAGTCTTTAAAATCGGAATTAGCCAATTGTAAAGCATAGAGCAGTCAAGAAAGTAGATAATGACGTTGTAAGTTATATGCCTCTTTCCATAACTATATTATGAATCAAATCCTCCATTAATCACTTTTGGTATGTGGGTAGTGGATAAACCGAAGATCACGAATTCCAGTGTTGCTCTAGACATGGATGCTGGGTTATTCTGTTTTGACCATATAGGACTTTTGTCATATGGAATTAATGGTCAGAAATAATCTCAATGGTCTGAAGAAATGAAATATATTTACTACCAGTACCATGTAGTTCAATAAAATAAGAATACAACTTCCATCAATTAATTATAATTCATGTAGAGTATTCAAGAGTTTTTGTAAGAATTGTAGCTGCAAAATTAACCTAAATTTGTAGCAAACATTTTGAACAAATAGACTCATTTATATCTACGGTAATTAATGATTCACGTTTTCAATATGACCATGAAATTAAAATTTCTCATTAAAAAGTGTTTCGCCTTGGTACCTCCCTATAATGTCAAGTTTAGGTCAGCAGTTATCAAGATAGGTTTTATGGACCTCTGCTCAATTCTCGGCTGATGCCTTAATTTCTTTATCTTTCTCCATTCTTATCTAATTACTTGACTTCTATTTTCCGTTACGTCTTATGTGTAACGTCCAGGAAGTTTGTACCTTTTTTGGTCTAGTTCGCAATGCATTTCTTCCTCCTTTCCTACTCTTCTCTGGACTTTCATCATTTTCGTTTTACGCCATCGATTTAATGTCCATATCTTCCTTCATTATCAACATATTTTCATTGCTTCAGAACTTATCTATATTGCCAATTTTATCCCACCTACCCCATTAGCATAGACATGCTGCAAGTAATAATAAAAGCTAGTGTCCATGTGCCCCCTGGTGCCGGCCTTCGTGGCCACTCACTGAGTATATGTTTGATGCAAAGGCATCTTCTCTGTTTGCTTTCTTACGTCCACGTTTGTGATGTGGTGTCTTAGTAGTCATTTCTTCTCATACATTTCCATAATCACCTGAACGATTCTGATCACTGTCTTTCTTGTTTTTTCTGCGGCTGGTCACCGTCTTTCCTAGGTAGCAAAACTTCTTTTTACATTTACTACCCACATTTAAAACCTTTATTACTGTTTTCCCCACGAGCCTTTGCATGCTTTACCTAAGTATCTTAATTATTATCTTATAATTATCCTATATATCTTTTGGGATTATTCTTTTCTGCTCTCTTCACCTCCTTGCTAGATCCAGAGTTACCTTTTTTTAGTCAGGATTCACGTTTAATACCTAGCTTTCCCTTTTTCTCACTTTATCTTTTGCGGCTCTGAGCATTCCTTTTAAATTCTATCCATCTCCAATTTATATTTTATCATATTTATGCTCCAAAGCGTCAGCATATTTTGAAAGAATGAAGTACATTTTCCACATTTTTTGCCTTTGCAAGTGATTATTTATGGAATTTATCAGTTCCTTGATTTTATGTTGGAATATAATCACTACCATTCCCCCGCCACATGTCCTATTAGGGTAAAATTCAGATAAACCAAATTGTGATTATTTTGATAGTCCGTACTTGCCAAGTTATTCTCATCTAAGATAAACATAATGGTATCAGGCGTGACTTCGTGGAAATTATGGATATCCAT
>LYUA01000052.1:276338-288273 GCA_002093875.1 Calopteryx splendens | reverse complement strand
GCTATCACCTCCCCAACCTCCCTCCTCCTCTCTACGTCACCTCTGGTCTACCTCCCCACCATATCCCGACTCCTACGGCTCCCTCTCTCCTCATCTTCATTTTTTACTCCTTTCCAAGATTTTTCCCACGCACCTCACTCGACCGATAAGCTTGCGCACGTTGAGCACACTACCACCGAAGTGCAGTCACCGGTTGGCGGAGTGAAAACAACGCTCCCTTTCGTCCCGCCCACCACCCCCCCTCTAAACCTCTCCCCAGTGCCAGCATGCAAATGAAGAAGAGGTGCCTCCGCTCTCTCGGAAGCTCGACCCCCTCGTCTTCGGCAGACCGCCGCGTTGCCACCGGGGGAGGACCACGGAGACGTGCCGAGCTCATAGCGAAACCGCGTGACTCTGCAAGGGGTTGAAGACGTGGTGTTGACGTGCCGTCAGAACCGCTCCGGTCCATAGACGCCGGCGTCTGCTGTCCACCATCCCCGACCCCCCCCCTTTTTTCCACCCTCCTGAGTTGTTTCGTGCGATCCCATGTGCACCGGTGCGAAAGTGTGAGTTGTGACAGCGTTGTTTTTTTTCGCAACTTGTTCCATCCTTCCGTGGTGAAGGACGAATCGGGGCACCGACCGCCCCTCCCAGGAGGGAGGAAGGAACTTCCTCGCCCGCGGAAGTGGCTCTGGGCGGAGGAATAGAGGGTGGGGGGAAGCCCGGGTTAGGTTTGCGAGTGATGTGTCTCCAATGGGGTGGAGAAGGCCGCGTGGTGCGTGGGCGAAAGGCGAAAGGTCATTCCGCCGGGAGGCGGCGTTGAATTCTGAGGGACGTGTGTGGTCTCCGGATTCACGGAGTCTTCCGGGGGCTTAGCGAGAGGAATTGTGAGAGCGCCCTACGGAGGGGGCGACTGTGTGTTGTTCGGTGCTAGCAGTGGATTACCTCTTGTTATTTGTGATGTTTGGCCTTCGGTTCTACTGAAGGAATTGCTCAACACTGGCATCCCCGTGCTTTGGTATCAGCATGTCCGCGATCATGGAGGTACGAGTATTGAGAATGCTACGAATGTATTGAGAATGTTCAGAGTGAACTGCTTTGGATAAGACCCCGTTATTTGTGTGGTATTAGAGTGGTGGTACAATTCTCTAGTTTTATCTGATACCTAATCCGCAAAGAAAAATTAATACAATTATTTTTGGAATAGGATAATTTTTAGAAAGGCCGTTTCCAAACGCTGTATTAAGTAATACACATTATTTACATTTTTTTAAACACATTTTTCGACACATGAGTAACTTTAAAATTTCACAAATCTCATTTAATGTAAGTACTCATTATCCATTCTCGGAAACGTATTAACTTGTAACGTGAATATAATTCCCTAATTGGGAAAATATATTTAAAAGTATTTTCAAAGCATTAACATCATTAATCAATTATTTTAAAAGATATTTAGGAAAAAAAGGGGACACTGCTTCTGAGTTTCAAAATTCTTCCAGAAAGACGTATTTTTACCCTTGGCACATGCACATGCAATGTTCCGTTTTAGCAACTAGCATTGGTAAAATTGAAATTTTGTTTATTTAATTATATCATCTTACTCAGCAATGAAATGAGTAGAGGCATAAAACACCATTTCGTAAATCATGCACGACTCTGGCTCACCTTCACTTCTCATGTTGACCCTTTAAAAAATGTCAATGTATCTAAATGTCATCATGACAAGCCAGCATTCAAGGGTGATCAATTTAAAGAAGCGTTACAGATGACCTAGGTTTGTTGAGCAGCGCCGTTAACTTTTCTTCCTCGGTAGAGCACCTTTAGGGATCGATCCCCATTTCCGTGTCTTCCGTCGTGCCATCATCGGTCGCCAGTCGCCGCAATCCGTCCTCAAATTCCCTTCCAATCGGACGCATTTCCTCTCTCAATCTAATCCCGGCACGAGAGAGAAAGAAAGAGGAGCGAATAGGGTGAGGAAGAGGGAGAGAGAGGGCGGGAGGGACAGGGTCGTTAATTAATGCCTCTCTCCCTGCACCCCGATCCGTCCACGTGATCCTCCCGTTTACAAACCCCCTGAATTCATTCCGCGCTTCAATTTACTGCCGCGTCCATTAAATCCGCCGAGATTAGCAATTCGTTCGTTCCTCTTCGGCGTGGGCGGGTCGGGGACGGAGCGCGGGAAACGGCGGCGGAGATCCCGGATGGCGATAGTCGGCGTCGCACGCTCCCGCTCAGCGCCGTTTCTTGTGGTCCACACACAAGTAAGCTGAGTGGAGATTTCAACGCGGGATAGTAATGCGGGAGGCGTAGGGAAGCGAACGGGGGGAAGGGGATCCAAGCCGACGGAGTCTCGTGGGGAGTGTAAAGGGGATACGTGACTTACACAGCCGCTAGCAATTAACCTTGCAGTTCTACCGTAGTTGCGTCTTCAGAAGTGGGCGGTGGTCTGGACTTCTTCGCTCTACTCTTACTTCCAGAGGCATCCCTCACGGCATCCTCGGTCGACTCCGTTTTCTCTCTCTCCTCCACTCTCCCCGTGTTCTTCACTGGAGTGTTTGTTTCCTCGTTGCTACGGTTCGAACCTTTTCCCATTCAATTTAGATCTTCCCACGATGTGGGAGAAAATTCTCATCAATTGGGATCGAGGGCAGGGAGTCCAATGGGGTGGGACGCTGGCCGCTTCGAAAAACGGCAAAACTTTAATCGGGTGTGCAATCATTTTTCGGGGATAACTCGCGAACTGATTGTTTGTGTTAGAGTTTCACGCTTTTCAGATCAAAACTAAGCTGCCCACGTTTAATTTTTCAAAGTGAGAGAGAAGTCAGCTGTTTGAAAAAGATTATGAATTTCTTGGGTCCCCTTCACCTTCCTTTTGTCTATCTGTAACGGTTAGTTGCGGTTATAGGTAGTTTCCTTTTAGCATAGTTAAATAAAACTAAAAGTTTTATTTTTATCCAATATTGTATATCTTTGGGGAATACCATAGCCTTATACTCTAGCAAGTATTTCGCTTTTCCAGAGAATATGCGTGTATCCTGAATTACGATACAATTGCAGTCTAAAATCTCCCCTTAAATTTATATGAATTTCGGTTGTTAGTATTCACTAAATTAAACCACTTGTGAATATGCTTACATTTCTTAATAAAAATTTCGTTTTTATAGTTTTTAACCTTTCATACCATAATAGATTTTTTGGATTTTGACGCTCATCAGACGTGCGCATTTGGCCGGTTTTATGACCAATTTCGTGTTCCAAGTAATTTCCTTGCCAAATTGGAAAACTAAAAGAACCTTACTTTAGGCATTTGATGCTATATTACCTATAATTTCTGGTGATGACATCATTTTTATAATTTCTTATTACCTACTATGAAATAAAATAAAAATTACCGTTCAAGTCCACTCGTAACATTTTGGTTAATGTTTTAAGATGAACTGAGATGACATATATTTACGATAGTAGTTACGTATAATGCAACGTGGATGGCAGCAATGGAGTGGAAATACATTTCAGAGAATAAGCTTCCTGTGTTATGCTAGCGACCAATTTCTCAACATGTGGTTATATTATTGTCTTCTAATTGTTTAGCGATTATTATTTATATTTGTGTTCAAAGTTTCCATTTCATTCATTATTTTCGTCTCCTCTTTTGCGGCTCTTCTGCAGGACCGAGTCACGGGCCATTCCGGCGGCCTGGGCTCCCTCGCTTCCATCGGATCCGGCGCCGGGGGCACGGCCTCCTTCACCACGGCACCCAGGATGACGCCTACCGCCTCCGACTTCCAGCCCCCTTATTTCCCACCACCTTTCCCGCCGCCTCCGCCTCCACCGCCTCCACCACCCCCTCCCCAGAACCAGCAACCCCAACAGCAGCAGGGCCAGCAGCAGCAGCAGGGGCAGCAACAGCAAGGTGGACCGCAGGGTGGTCAGGGCCAGCAGGGTCAGGGCCAGCAGAACCAATCGCAGCACTTGGACTTCCACCATGCGGCCGCGGCGGCGGCTGCGGCCGCCGTTCACCTGAACGCCGCCGCCGTCGCGTCGGCTGCGGACCCGTACGCCGGCCTTAACTCCCTGCATCATGCGCATCACGCCGCGGCCCACGCGGCGCACCACCATGTCGCGGCGGCCGCAGCACACCACGCCCATGCGCACCACGCCGCGGCCCACCACGCCCATCACCATGCGCACCACGCTGTGGCGGCCGCGGCGGCTGCAGCCCACCAGCCGCACTACCCGGCGACGACGCACCACCAGCTGGGAGGCAGGGCGGCGGCGGCGGCTGCCGCGGCTGCGGCGGCGCACGATGTGCTGCGGAGGGCTGACGGAGACCCCCTGCACGTGGTGAGTTGCGAGGAATCGCTTTCATCCTTCCGGCATCACTTACCTTCTCCTGTGAGTAGGCATCGGGTCCGCATGACGCTATCTCATCATCGAATTCACCAGATTGAGTATCAGATTATATAGTTAATTCGTTTGCTTGCCTTTTATCATTTGAGGAGTATCCGAGTAATCAAGCATTTAATTACTTTCTCAATTTCTTCTCTTCCCCTCAGCTCGGAAAAATACTAAGTAAGGTGAAATTAAGTCGCGGGTGGCAATGCATTTATTTTGCAGGATTCATACAAATTATTGGATCAAAATATATCGTGTGGTATTTCAATAAACTTCCGAATGCATTGAAATCTACATTGAGAAATATATGTAACGCGATTTTGCTTATAACTACAACGTATCTAAAATTGAATTTTGACTAGCTGTGTAGTATAAAAATTATGTAAAATTACTAAGGTAATTTTGCATAATTAAAATAAATAAATTATTCATTGCCGTTAACATAATTAAGCGGTATTTCCAGCAGAAACGACATAGTAATGGCGAAAGTGAAGCATTCAAATAATTTTATAAGTTAAATAGAAGGAATCTGATGCATTAATTTTCAGTTTAGGAAAGGTTTCACGTGTTTTAATTTTTGATATTCATAGTTAGATTCTTGCAGTGAGGTCATAATTTCTTGGTCCGAAAGAATGCGACTGATAGTCCGGGGTTCCAAGTAAGCAACTAAGAATTGCCATAAGATTTATCGGGGTCGCACCACCAGAGCTTACCGTACCTATAAGAGCAATCTCCGGAGTGAGAGAAGGACTCACGATCTTTGGGTTAGCAGAACGTTATACCAAAAGGCAAACCTTTCATCTATCATAATTTTTTCTTAGGTAAACGTAACTAAAAAATCAAAAAAATTGTGATGGAGTATAAATTTATGATTGGATATTCATCCGCAATGTTCATTCAAAAGATTGGTTTGCTGCAGATATTCTCTCTGCTGTCTTCTACTCTACCTTCTTCGTTTCACCATAGCCAACTCTATTCCGATCTCTTAATATATTATTTTTATGTTCCATTATTGCTCTTGAGCGATAGTTTTACCCTTTCATACCTCCTTTCATAATTGTCTTCAGGAGGATGTAACGTCATAAAGTATGTATCAAATTTGTTGGTATTTTTTCCTTTGTGAAGTTCTCAAGAAACGTCTGACTTAAGATGCTATTCATAGGAATATGAATAAATCTATATTTATCATTTTTTTATTTAATACTTAACATAATAAATATTTACAATCTTTTCCCTTCTGCTCCTATGATTGTCCAGACCCTTGATACGGCGTAATAGCATCTCATCTCAAGTCTCATCATTGTACTTTAATAAATGGTGTCTTAGATTCCAAATGTGTGTTCTTTGCTTTAATTTACTTAATCGTCTTCTGTTTGAATGCCACTTGTCCTGACTGATTCTTCATAATGTCTTTATTGCTTCTTCCATCCCTGATGATCTTGGTTCCTGAGTAACAATTCAGCCACTCCATTTTTTACTTCTCTTTGTCATGGCCCTTTTTCTTGTCTTCCTCACCACTGCTTGTTTTATTTATATCAATGTATAATCTGGATCACAGTATAATGTATTCATCACATTTATTATATCTAGGTGAATATCCTGTTTATCTTCTTAGTTCTCTGCCAAAATTACCATGTCATGAGCAGAGTTAAACCTGTAGCTCGTTTCTTCGTGTACATGAATTCCTGATTAAATTTTCTTTTAATTCAGTTTTTTATTATAAGATATTGAATATATTTGTTAAAAAGTACACTATCGCTGTACTTCTTTTTTGTTTTTATTTCTTCAATAAATGGACCTCAATTGATAATATTATCGTACTTCCAGCATTCCAAAAATCATTCTTGTTTCATTAAATGTTAAAATGGATAATCTCGTGCCTTAGCTTTTCCTGGAGCCAAATTGATTTTCATCCAGGAATTCTTCTGAGCTTCTGTAGATAATTCATTTATTTTTTATGTGTTCATTGTCTTTTTGTAGCGGTGAGTGGTGATACAAAGTTCATGTTGGAGTCCATTTAGATATTTCCTGTTGCATTGCTTCCCTAGTGTGTCTTCTTTTGCTTTATTTTTTCTGGACCAATCAATTCTGGCTTAGCATCGTTACCAAAAAACTACGGTATTCATTATGAAAAATTAGGTACAGTAATTAGGAAATAATCTTCAAAATATGAAATGTAAATACTTCTTTAGGATTCTTATTTTTATCAGAAAGAGATGGATTAATGTCAATAAGATTGTTTTTGGATGATTAATCATGCAGGTAAACTTGATCTTTTATTCTCATTGATTTAATGAATCATAGAAATGTGTTTCCATGGCGCTTTACTATCGGTGATGCAGAAATTCTTTGATATATGAATACAACGGAAATAAAATATCGAATTGAATATTGTTTTTAACTGATCCATGTTTGCTGTTATTACAATTTATCTATTTGGTTATCATTCTTTTTTAGCCTGTGATAAGACTCGAAACATTGCTTTTAATAGTAATATTTCTAAATCGGATACTTTTTCCAGCTTTTTTTTGTTATTAATGGCTCTTTTCTGTACTTTAAATATGCCTAATTCATCAAACATGGGTTTCCAAAGTTTATGATATGTTCAAATAAGTCTTCTCGGGTGAGTTTTCACGAAAAAATGTCTAGGGTCCAAAGGTCCAGGATATATTTTACCTGTGGCATTCTTTAGTTTTATCTCTTAACTTCTCCAATGGCCGTAAAACTCGAGATTCTTTGCCTTATAAAACGACCCATAACTACTGACATTTATTTCGAAACATCTCATTTCCATTTACTTCTCATCGCAAAATGAGAACTGTATTTAAAGGTTTTATGTTAAAAGTTTAAGTTTTTTTAAGTTAAAAGTTTTTTCTCTTTTGATAGATATTCGAATTATTTACCTTCAAAGAATCCCGATAGTGAGCTTAAATTTAAGATTCGAAATTTTTTACTTGTTATTTTCTACGCTTCCTTGAAGCTGCTGCGCCACTCAAAGAAAAATAATTTTATGATTCAAACCACTCGGCCTATTCGTAATAGAATTAAATAATAATTATTGAAAGGCAATAGGATTTGAATAACCACGATCTACCTCTGTTCAAGTTATACCTAAAGGCACATGCACCAACATTTTCTCTGATTTGTATATTTGCATGGAGAATACATTCTATAATAATTGTGTTTTCTGCCTAAATTTTATATAAATTTACTCGGTTGACTGAGAACACTTTAAATGAGGAACGGAATTACAATTGGTACTGTAGTATTCTGCCGTTTGGTAGCAGCGAAGTTTTATAGATAATTGTTTACACTCCCGTGTGATCGTTTAAACTCTTAAATGTTACTCTATTAAATATATTTACAGAGTTGTATGATACTAATATGCATTCCCTATTACGTTAAATGATTACGAAAATGATTGCTATATAGTGCGCTCCAGTCTTTTGCCTTAAGAATATTTTATGTTCCAATCTGGATATAATGATAGGGGATAGTTTGTATGAGTTGCAAATTCTAGTCTCTAGCCAATTGGAGAACAGTGTGTGCTCCTTTTCTTAGCCACAGTAATTTTTTAATATGTTCACATTATTTTTATCAGGCGAGGCATGTGATTAGGAATACCTGATTCTTATACGCGCAGGCATAACACATATAGGTAATAAAATTGGTAATTATTTCCATCTCAAGATACTATTCACTAATGGGTATGAGTTAAGGCGAATATTCATGTTTTCATTTGTTAACGCAGATGGAACATGCGAATTGAGCACTATTAATCCGTATTTTTTGGGGGCGAATACAATCTGCATCATGACATTCGGTGCCAGGTGAGATATTTAATGCGACAGCTTATTCCCAAGTTACTTTTGAAAATCACCTTAAATGTTGCCTTTTCTAAGTACAAGATAAAGTACATTCTCATTGATTATCTAAGAAAAAATATGCATCTTACAAACAACAAGGAAACTTCATTTAGAAATCATTTTCCTTTTCCATCTTTCGTCCATCTGCTCTTTGACGGTCATGTAAATCTAATTTGAAAACATCAGAATGTGTTTCCAAGGACTTCGTCCGTAGTCACGTCTTGTTGCGTGCTTTAGCGCAAGGCATGCGGAGGCAAAATTAAATCAAATTATGGGCTTTTTTTCAGACGCTGACCGAGTATGAAAATATTTTATTGTAAAAATGTGATTGTTCAGGTATTAATGTTGCATTTACTTGAAAGAATTTACGAAAAGCTGTAAAATATTGCATATAAATTGAGTTTTTTCCCTTCGAAAAGTTATTTTTTTATTATTTTATATATTCTTTTGCAACAGAATGAGAAATAAATTGTTTCTATTCACTTTAGATTAAAAATCGCAATCGATATTTGAGAAAAATAGAGTAGTTAATGCTACTGAGTGTTGATCAGTTAATACAATGCTCATTGGTAATACTCCATCAACTCGTGAAACTTGTGCATGAAGAGTTAGTACTCTTAACATGATAGCACCGAACTACAATCATTAACTGAAATTACCCAGGAATATATTGTTTTCACTTCACGTAGGTATAAGCCGAATGTAAATATGAGTGCTTGCTAACATGCCATATTAGTTCCTAGACATGCTAGGTGCCCTCTTGGAGCGTAATTACATAAGATATATCCGTATTCAAATTTAAAATAGCAATAAAGATGAAAGGTAGAAAGCCATCGTCACTATTTCTTCCGTTTAGTTCACATTTTCAATATTTTAATCAATTCAATAAAATTAACTGCCTATAGCTCAACCCGAAACTATCCGAAGTATGCAATGGTATTTTCTAAAAGCATTCGATTTGTCCAATATTTTCTAAGCACCGGAGAGGAACTCTTACGCTCATTTTCACGAAATAGAAATGCAACTTAAGGCCTAACTACTAATTAGGAGGAAGAGTTGTTGGCAACGCCGGAAATAAAATAAAGCGAGAGATTTTAGCTCATAGTTGCGATAAATCCATTGGCAATTCTTCATAAATATTGAAGCAAACAGTTGGCAACAAGATTGTGAATGGCTAGATGGGAAAGGGTAAGGATATACCGTGCTTCTGCCGATACCAAAGTGTTAGTAATCGCAGAGTGAAATTTAAAATTAAAACTCAGAGTCAGTGTGTGATTAGCTGGGCATAAAAATTGAATTGAATGAGATCGATTAATTAGGTATAGATGACAAAAAGGACGAGGAAAAATGAAATACTACGATGGAAGACAAAATAAGTAAATAACTTTTCTGTTTTTCGCTCGGAGAGACAGATAATGTTAACTCTTTAATAACACGCCTTTCAGTATATAAGTCACCCATAAAATTCTTCACTTGGCGAAACTAATGTCCTTTGGAAAGATCTATGACAAGGATAAAAAAACTGATTCAAGGACTATCATTCACTTAGATATTTCAATGGAAAATGTATTTCAATTGAGTGCTAATTTGTCCTCATAACTAACAAAATCCCTACATTTGCTGAAATATAGTTAACTATATCGCTTAAGTTAGAGCTTAGAGGTATTCAGTAGAAAAATTACTCGCATATCTTCATGAGGATATGATTATAAAATACAATTATAATAATAAAGTTAAAGTTTCGGAAATAAATTAAATTAAAAATTCATTTAATAGATGAAAAATATAATTATCAATATCTTACCAATCCCATTTCACATGGAAACGGGTATTATAAATAAAAAATTGATTCTAATACCGTTTATTTATTCGCCTCAGAATTGGATCCAACAGATAATACAAGGAAATATTTTTACAATAGGTAACAGTGACAATTTCTACCAGTTGTTTGGTGGTTTTAACAATAAATTCTCTTGGATTAATTTAAAGTATTTCATTTAGACTCTTTACTTATTAAATTTTTTATTAAATAAATATTCCACAAATTCCTCTTCTCACAAATAACATCGTAGAAAAATTTAAGCCAATTAATTATCCATTCCGTTTTCAGAACACGCCATCTTTTCTCGTTAATTTTTCAATTTACTGGAGTTGATTGAAATCAGAAATATGCCGCTTCCACGGTAGTAAAAATAATTCTGCGTGACTCGGGCGATTTATAAAATCACGGATGTAAAAAAGTCACGGGTTTGGTTGAGTAACGGGGAAAAATGCGTTCGCGGAGCAGACGACTGCGGAAAGCGGGGTGTGTGTGCGTGCCGCTAAGAAACTCGGGGATACCAGCGGAGGAAGAGGAAAAGGGATGATGGGAGAGACGTCCAAGTAGGAGGAAGGTTCTCCAGCCAGCTAGTTCTATAAGGCGGTCATAAAATGCCTGGCTGGCTGAGCGGTGGGGGAGGGGAAGATGGGGAGAGGGGTGAATGAGAGGTGTAAGGGGAAGTGAAACATTTGTGGGCGGAGACGAGATGGTTCTCCCGGGAGGGAGAAGATGGGCGGCTCGGGCGGAATGCAAAAGAAGGCGCCCCGGACTGGGATAGAGGGTTGGCTGCCTCTTTAGTCCGTTTAGTGACGATCTGGATGCTGTGGGGAGGCGACGGAGGTGGAGCGACCGCTCCGCGGGAGGGCGGGGGATGGGGAAGCGTGTGAGGCGGAGGGCCGGGGTTGTCGTTTAATGGGGGCCAAGACGTGGGGGGAGGAAGTGAGGGGACATCCGCGGCTGCCCCGCCGAGACGTCTTGGGGAGAGGTGATGGTGATGGGGGTTGTAAAGGTTCGCGGAATAAGAGGATAAAGCAAATGCCCATTCAGTCTACTGTGTTACTTCTTTAATTAGGAGCGTTAACACCTATATAGTTAGATCCCGAAAGTTTAATTTTAATATTTCGTCTAAAATGGTTCAATATTAATTCGACGTCATTGAAGTCGAACAGGGAGGTGATACGAAGAACAGAGAAATTATGATTGGCTATATTAATTTATTACAGTCTATTTTAATATTTTCTCGTTTTCTGATGGACGGATTGATAAAAAATTACCCCTTTATTGATTATTACGCGCCTTAGAATTTTTTACCATCCTCTTTTAATATTTTGACCATTCTCTTAAAATTATCCAAAAATCGTTTAAAAAAGGAAATGTCTATTGTTAGTTCTGAGCACTTTGTCTTAGAGATTAACCTGATATACTATATGTAGCTAGGATAGTACCTGAATCATTTTGTAATAATTCAAAATTAATGCGCGTGGGATGCAGAGGAGATCTAAAATTTATTAATCAAGCATTTTATTATTAGAATTTATAATATTTATAAATATAAATTATTTCATGAATTTCCAGAAGGAAAGTTTACATAATTGTTAGATTTTCTGACCCATGAGCACCCTGCTCCTAGTTTACCATGGGAGAAGCAGTCTTCTTGCAGTTTTAGCCCAACAACTTTGATTGTATGTCCTAGTGATTTGTTGATTGACATAGCGGAACACAGTTTTACTGGAAATTGTACACTCCTTTCCTAAAATGGGCGTGGTAGCCCCCTGGGAAATCACAGGCGGTACACGGAAAGGAACTGGCCACCCTATCCTTCTGTGTGAATTTCACATGCCGTTTGGCTTAGTACTGGGTGAGCTCTAACCTC
>LYUA01000052.1:241832-267355 GCA_002093875.1 Calopteryx splendens | reverse complement strand
ATATATACACGTAGTTTCCGTTTCCTTTTTTTCTCAGCAATAAAATTTCATTGATACAATAAATTACATCAATCAATAAGGGTCCACGCCAGCCTTTATCAAAATATCAGTTTCAAATATTGAATGGCGATAACTATTATTTCCTGTAAGAATTATTATTATAGGTACTCTTCTGATTAGGAGTACGTTTTAGACGAGCCGTCAAAGGTACCTACTTCTCAAATCAGTGGGCTTCTGAAGAAATTATGCAAAATATTTTATTTTCCTTATTTAAAATTATAAACAGAAAAACTCTTCAAATGTAATCTTTCCCTCATAAATTTCATTTGATTCCTAGCATTCTCTTTTCTATATTAACCTTGAGCATGTCATAATCTCTCTAACAACTTTTTCTAACTTCGAATTTTCCCGAAAAACGTCTTCCTTTCCGCTAACATATCTAACGCTTCATTTGTCTTTTTCCATATCCAACTTGTATTCTGCATCATGCTCTATGCAGATATCAATAGTCTACAAAGTACGCTCATCCTTTCGCCGAAGGCTGGTAGTTTGACTTAGGATGTTGGTCGGGGAACAAAGTTAAATTATCCCAATCAGGGTGAAAGAGGAAATATTGGCGGTAGCAAATACTCAGTAAAAGGAATAAAATTCCAAGTTCCATAATTTAAAACATTCGTAGAACCGTACAGTAACTTTAATCGGATCACCCACTGTTGCATATACATATGCGAAAAAATTCAATTATAAACTAATACTTCTTTTTTCTATTTATTTTGTGATTAATTTTTTTAAAGGTAGATTTTTTTTATTTTTTAAGACGCCTCATCATTCAAGTACGAAGAAAATATTTGTTCGATATCACATTTGATACACACTTTTTTTCAGTTCAATTTCTAATTTAATAATTGCATATTACTCGGCTGTATTTTTATGTTACATTTTACAAAGATTCGAAAGCTTTTAAATCTTTCAATTAGGTACCCATAAAAGCTTTGGCGATCGAGAAAAATGCTATTGCGTTACATTAATGCACCAATTAATAAAAATCATGCTTAATGTTTGCCTTTATTTTCTTATCGCAAAAATGGCGCTGGAAGTACTATTTATCAACCCTTAGTTAATTCATACATATCCTAGCTGCTTACTGTCTTACTCTAAGTAAACTATCTCTTCAGCCGCTTAAAGTCTAGACTCAGGTGTATAACAACATTAATTTTTTTCATTTAGGTACATACTTTGTAATTAGATTATTTGTACTGGCATTCGCCCAAAACATTGAAACAGCCTCCACCTTAATACTGGTACTCTACTTACCAATTTTTGGCATTTTTTGAGAGGTTCTTTCATCTATAAATTTTATTTTTTTAGCAAGGATTCGAACTAATACCAGAGCTGTCTGAAATCCACTATCATATATCGAATTCATTTTTTTTCTTCTAGTCTTTCGAGGCTTTTTCTATACTTCCTCGTTTCTGGTAAAACGAGAATTCCTCATTTCTTTCGCAAAATATCTGAATCGCTTTTCCTCTCTCGGGCAGGAAACCCATTTTTCTCAATTCTTTTCACATTGATGGAGAAACAGTTACTGAGCTGGAATGAGTAGCGAGAAGAGAAAGTGATTCGGGAAGGAAATATGAGTGCAGGGGAGTATATGCTGCTTGCCGGAAATTTATTAAACGTTTGTAAGATAGAAATCTTCCTTTCGAAGTTTTCTTGAAATTAAGATGCAATACAAGATGAATTCAATTTCCTCAGTAAATTCTTACAATTATAGCGACAAGTGCCATGGCAGTGAGATGTTTTCCCTAAATATTCTTCCATAATATATTTCAAAAAAGAAAAATTCATGTTATTTTTCTAGAACTCAGCAAATATTTCAATGCTAAATGAAATTAATAATCGATAGGGGGTTTTTATCAAATTCGCATATTTTAATGCATGAACGAATATTTATATCAAGTTTTAATATTAATATATTTATCACAAATAATTACAGTTTTATGAACACATTAATAAATTTATTTGTGATAACGGCTGTTGCCAAAATGTCTTCATCTTTGCACGGAGATCCATTTTCTTTCATTTTTTCGGAGTATTTTTAAAGGATACACATTAATCCCAGCCTTGAATAGTATTTAAAATATTTCTTCCAATATTCAGGTTATTACATCAATAATGTCGCCGAAGTCTTACGAACGAAGCATTTTTGGCTATTAGTGGGATTTATTTTTCGCGGAAGGAGAAGATATTATACTAACCCCTTCTTTCCAGCAATACACTGCAGTTCCACTTGGCTTTCAGATCGAATTTGGTGACAATGGAGGATAAAAAAAACTATGAAGTTTGCAGGGAAACTAAAATAGGGAGGCCCAGGATTTTGTGCACTGGGCTCGAGAGGGAGGTATTTTTTTTTTGGAATGTAGCCGAGGATGGATTTTGGATTAGGGGGTCAAGTTACTTTTCGGATGGATGGAAAGACGAGCAGCAAAGAGAGAGGGAGGGTTCGACTGGGAGGATAGGCCATGGGTTTGGGGTGCCGGATATGGGAAAGGGGGACGTGTGTATACTTCTGTGGGTGTGTGTGTGTGAATTCAATGCAGAGATGGGAGTCGCTCGGAAGGGGCGGGTGGGAGTTCGAGAGGGTGAACACACTGGCCGGGGAGGGAGGGAAGAAGAGGGGCTGGAAGAGGGTTCGAACATATCTTCAATGCTTTCTCGGCTTCATTATTGGCTTTTGAGCCTCACAACCCTCCCGCTTACCCCGGCTCTGCGCGATGTGCTCCACGATCACCCCCTTCGTCCCCTGTCGCCCCCCTTAAAACCCCGTTTTCCTGGGAGCGACGAACGGAGTTGGGAGAGGAGGGATACGGGTAGGAGCCCTGACTCATCCTAGGTTTCCTACAAACAAACCTCCTTTCTGGGACCCTCCGTCAGTAAAAATCCTTTTCCTCCATCCCACGTTCACAAAGGTGCTGTGTGAAGAGGTGGCGGAAATATTAACTTTCAAATTCCCTCTGGGACGATAATGTCTCTATACTACATATTACCATCCGAGAAATTCAGAAACGATCGAGTGCTTTCACAATCAATAGATTTTTATTAACCTTTACAGGAAATCAAGTACCATTTTCTGTAGGCAACGGATGTTATCGATGCACTTAATGATGAAATCTACCAATGCTTAGCGGAATTAGCTTCAAAAGTGATGTCATTCTGTTAGAGACTTGATAATGCCACTCGATGTGTGCCGATCAGATTTCTCTTTCGATCCATACTTCCATAGCTATAAAAATCAAGAAACGTATAATAAGTGAGAAATGTGTTTTTTTTCGCAAGTTAAGCTGTAACTATAACCAATATTAGCCTAAACTGGATAAAAGATGTAGTCCTCTCGTTGCAGTAGATTCTCAGTGTGATGGCAAGGGTCATAAAATGGGTTCTTCTTACGAAGTAATGAATGTGGTATTTTACCTTCGGAAGAAGTCTCCTATCTCTCTGAATTTTCTACCCCACATACCCCCTGTACGCTCTCAATCTCCCTGAACCTCTCGAAAAAAAAACAACTCTGCACTCCCTGCCACGTATCAGTGCCTCACCCATCGCTCCAGCTCTACCCCCCTCCAACAGTAATACTCCCCCATAAACGCTTTCCCACCACCCCTCTCGCTTCCTCAAGCCCTTCCCCTTGACTGCTACCGCCCCACATCCAACTTATACAATCGCCTCGCCCTTTACGAATATGTGTGTATCGTCCTTTTCTTCCTCTCCGTGTGGGTATTTTTTGTATGTCCTCTTTTCAAATGGGTGGAAAACCCTTAATGGAAGAGTTCAGAGATGAACGCATGAGGGCCTGCGGGAAATGCCGCAAGAAGTATTAAAAAAATAAATATCGGCTGGGATTTACCTCCGTCTGATACCTCGAGTATTTTCTCCTTTTTATGGCCATCCGGTCCGGATATATTCGCCATTTTCATTCTTTTCAGCTTTTAAATATTGAACGAGCTCTACTATTTGCATCGACAGACCTCTCGGTCGATGTTAATTGATACCTTTAATGTCAGAGTAAAGATGAGACTTCTAATGTGATTATTTGAAATTAACAGAAAGAATCCCCGTTAAGAACCCCATAAATGGGTCATGTGTTAGAAATGCCGCTTAGGTATAGGTATTAGATTTTCCATGGTTTCTTTATGAGCGAGAAATATTTTTTTGAAGGATTTTTAAAGGGAAATGGTAGAAATTATCATAAATCTGGGTTTTATTTACCTACATGCATCATTTCTTTAAAAATATTTCATATCGGTGGAAGGTACCTATATTATAATATTTAATTGTATCATTTAGCTCACCGATTGAATTTCCCTTCTATTCCACCTAAGGCAAAGCCATTTATAAGAGTCGCCCAGGATTTTCTAATTTAATTAATTATTAATATGTTTCATAAATGAATAGCACTTCTTGAATTAATTAATTCGCTTACAAGGAAGGACCTATTTTTTATCCATTACTGCCGTAAACTTCGGATTTCATTGGGTACCAAACGGAAGCCGTTGTTTTTGCCATTTCTTTATGCTTTAAAAAATCCATATCATGCGGAAGTATAAGGTACTCATGATCATCTTGTTAGCTTGGTGATTATCGAGAGTGGCCAAATTCCAGTGATTCTAACCACGTTACTTGCATGGATGTTGTGTGGTTAAATAATGGCTTTGCCCATGGCTTAAAATTACGGTGGAACAGAACCGCATCTGTTGGAATGCCTTATAGGGAACAGTTACTTTCGCTATCGCTGTGTTTAGCTGTCCATTAACCTGAGTCTTTTTCATTTTCAGGCGAACATGCACCCTGCCACGGCTGCTGCTTTCCCCTACGAATCCTCCAACCACCACCACCATCGCCGTTCCGACTACCTGGGGGGCGGCGGGGGTGGGGCTGGTGCCGGAGGCGGTTTGCGCCTCCTCCCGGGTTCCGCTGGTGCCGGGGGCCTGGACCCCAATGACCCATTGGTGCTTCACCACCATCACCACGGCGGCGGGGGTCCGCTATCGTCGTCAGCGGACGATCCCCACCAGGTGAGCAGCGACCACAGCTACCGAAGCGATGAGGATGCCGCCTCACTGGTGAGCCAAGAGGTTCTTATTCTTTTTTATTATTTTCTCTTTCTCTCCATCTTTGAACGACTATCAACCTTTTTTTTCTTCACTTCTGTGATCATGTTCATGCTTTTTCGAAGTGAGAGAGGTCTAATCGGCCAATGGCGGAGGCATTATAGTCCTCGCTGGGGTTAATGCAGATTTAATTAACCTGGTTAAAAAAAGTTCGTTATGATTTCTGGTCATTCATGATTCGTTTGGCATGTCTTATTAATTTGCGTTCCACGCAGGGTTTACCAAATAAATATCTGCCTCAGCTGTAATATAAACGGAGGAAATGCGTTCTTTCAAAATTAATGCTACCAGGATGTAGACTATCCAGTGTTTGCTAGCCCCAAAGGCTTATTTACTGATTATATTTCAGAGCGTGTATAAATACATTTTTTCCAGTTAAAATAGAAAATAATAAATTAAAATAGTAACCTGAAACAGTCATTTCGGATATCTTATTTGAACTATTATGGGAACTGTTTATTAGTTTTGATATATTATTTCGATGTGTGCGTTTCCTTAGTATAAAAGAAAACTTACTAAGAATTCACCGTATTCATGAGGTGGTTCGAATTAACCGAATACGCTGAAATTCCTGCTCCAATCCTATCGCTAATGCCCTATTTTATTGCCTCTATCCCGTAATTTCCTAATCCTTCCAGTGGTACCCCTTGTGAAATCCATTGCCAGAAGTAGGTATGCATTTTAGCCCCAAGAATCACCGCATGGCCATCGTTTATTTAAACCCGTCTCGTGTATGCCTTGTTCTTTATCAAATCTCTGGAACCTAACAGAGAAGTGAACTGTACTGTGGCATATTCTATTCCTCAGCATAAAACTAGTCGGAAACCTTAATTCTCTAATTAGTACTCATAGTTAATTCTTTGCTATTTTTCCTCAGGCACTATTTCCGTGTGTCTTCCATGAAATACGTGGAAGCAGAATCATGAGGCATAATGCATTATCTATTACAGGAGCTTCTGTAAATCGAAATCGGCGATTTCTCTGGCGACACACCTGCCCATATAGGTACGTTCGCCAATGCAATTCCTTTAAGGGTGGCACGTAGGACGAGCAATCTTTGGTCTTCCCAGCCTCTCTCCGCTACGGTGTCGGAATCGTATTATACATTAGCATCCGCGAGGCAAAAACAAGCGAGCGTCGCCGAGCGTGTTAGAAGAGCGAGCTCGTTAAGAGTTGCTGCCGCTAGAGGTCGGGTCGTTGACCATCCCCTCTCTTACTCCTTACCGCCTCGCCTAGCCTCCCCTCGTCCTATTTTATTTCCTCTTACCTCACTCTTTTCTCCAGCAGAGGTCTACATAACGCTCGCTTGCTCAAAGTTCCTCTTTCGATTCCCGTGTGCTGTCCCGGCTCCGGTGGAGGTTACCGTGGTCGGGATCAATTTGCATATTGGCATCTTCGAGACATATGTTCCTTCTCGGTTTCTCTCGAACTTCCCTGGAGCTGGTCAATGATTTACGAGACCGCCGAGTTAATTTGCTCCTTTTCTTCGCGGATGTAGCTTCCCTCGATTAGGAGCTGGCACTATGTCCACACTGTATGTGGGGTTTATTTCTAAGATTCATGCGTTTTTTTCGTGAACTTTGAAAGAGCTACATATTTCTCTATCATCGTTCCGCCATTTCCTCAGAGACTAGCGTTCTCCTAACGGTCCAAGTATCTTTTCAATTAGAGGTCGCTGTTTATAACCCACACTTCTATTACTTGAGCTCAATTGGCCTGGCATGGCGGGTAGAATGTCGGGCATCAAATTCACATTAGTACCTATGCTGCATGAATGTGTTTCAGTACCTAAATATCCTGCAATCGAAACCTTGAGGCAGTCCTTCGCTGTATATTAAACAATTTATTTATCGCCTCGCTGAGTTAGTAGATCGTGCTCTGAAACAGTAAAAGGTACTATTATTTACTTCGGGATGACGTTTAAACAAAAATTATTTATAAAAACGTGATTGCAGAATTACCCAACCGATAATGCCTAGCAAAAAGTTATGGGAAGGAGCTGATTGAAGAGACGTTTTATTTTAAATTACCGGTCGGATCGAGAGCATTGCTGATTCAGAAAAATATATTCTGTAAAAAGCTCCATCACTCCCTGTTTTGCTTTTATGTGTGGTAATTAGTAAAAAATATTTATGGTGGCAATTTAACCGGAAAAATTATCTTCCTCTATACCTTCATTCACTATAGGTATCATTAGAGCTAGGAAATATTTAAGAGACTCGTTAATCAAGAAGAAAGCAGCTCATTTATCTTCTTTGTTGAAATTTATCAATTTTTTCGCACCACATATAATTACTCTCATCTGCGAACCAATCGTTTTAGCTGAAGTCACCCCGTCCCCATTGTATATTTTAGAGGAGGTGGAATCAACTTCTTTCTCCCTTAACCTAAGTTTTTATTCGTTCCGCGTGAGATTTGCCGAGCTTATTAGGACGATAACAGTTGCCTGTTCCATGCGTAAAACACAAATTCGGTCAGCAGTTTGGCGTTCAATTTTCAACGGAAGAAGATAGAGTAACCTGGAAAGGTACTTAAACACTTAATGTTGACAAGGCGAAAAATGAGGGACGGCGGAGGTCGACGGCCCAATTTTCGCCCTGATTGGATGTCGCTCGCCATTAAAACGAGATTTTTACTCCCGGCATCCCCGATGTGTGCCCCGGCCTACTCGCCCCCTCTCCGCCCCCACCTCACCTCTCATCCCACCTCATCCCGGGAAATGCCGCCCTCTTCCTCTCTCTATCTCTCCCCCCTCCTTCCCCCCGGGCGGCGGAGTGACCTCGATTTTTCGAGATCCGCGGCTTCTTTCCCCCGCGGGGCCCTCCCGAGGTTTTCTTCCCGCACCCTTTCATCTCTCCCTCTCCTACACATGCGCGCGCGTTGAGCTTCCCACGGCGCCCCATCCCCCCCCTCCCAATCTCTCGCCACCCCGTTCCCACCTACCCCACCTCCCACAGACAGTCGGTCGATCCGTCATCCGCGGGGTGGCCAGGTGGACCTCCGCAATCGCTGCCAGCGTGAATTAAGGGCGCATGTGTTGGTGGCGGCTGCGTGTGTGTCTGGTTGGGATGGTCGGGAAGTCGTTCTCGGAGAGATGGATCCAGGAGGAGACTTAGTGGGGAGTGGTGGAAGAGGGAATGGTAGAGAAACATTCTGGTGGCCCGGAAGAGAAGGGCGCAGGGAGAGAGGTTGGGATTCCCCCAGAACGTGTCGTCTAGGCATGCGAAATTGTTGGCCTGCATGTATGTGTAAAACTCGCGGATGTCGTTTTTAATGTTGTGCAAATATTTCCAGTGTTATAGAGCGTGATTCTGAAAATGCGTCGCAGACAATCCATTTGAGACATTTTTGATTTAAATTTCACGGCAGAAATAAATTGGTTTTTAATTTTACCTTAGCTTTACGGCAACATTAAATTTACATTTGAGCACCTAAGAATCTTCTTCAACCCTTTACTAAATGCGTAGTATTTAAATTTACCGACTTAGTTTCTTTCTATTCTATTCCTCTAGTAGTTTCATAGTGAAATAACGTGGGTAATATACATGCACATCAACCAAAGTGTAAACGTTAGGCTATGGACAGTAATTCACTTTATATTGTTCGAAATCTTCCATTGACTTGTTTGCTTGAGAGTTTCTTAGAATCAGGGAATTTAAAAAAAATACAAATTCACTGAGCTATTTGCGATTAGGGATTGATAGTTGCTTCTGTCACATTTAGTTATTTTCTTATTCTTGTTTACTTTTGATATACCTATTTGAATAATCTGAGATTAGTTAATCAGATCCAGATCAGATGCCTCTATGAATTGATTCATTTGACTATCCTGATATTGGTTTTTATTGCTATCATTCGCCACCATTAGCAATTGTATAGATACGATACCTACATATTAGCAATTTATTTGTTTAGTTTCAGTGTAATTGTAGCCCTTTCTTAGAAAAATCATTCCTTAAAAAAGGTTCAAGTATACCTAGGTGTGTAGGCTTGCTTATTCTTCTTTGTTTGAAGCGCCTCTAATATAAATTTCATCGAGTTTTCATTGCATGTTAAAAGAATGGTTTCGGAAGCTCCTTGCCATATTTTACTTACTCAAGACACCAAGCATTAGTTATTACTTCAAATTATCAGGAAAGCGTCGGTTCCGCCCACGGCTAATTTATATATCCATCCTTCAGTAACTTCTCTGGCGTATCCTAGTGCCACTGCCCTGACCATTTCGCATTTCCAATTACTCCACGTGTAACACACATTGGCCAAATAATCCCTTATCTCTTCCTCCTTTTACATTGGGGCTCATTCATAAACCGAGTTAACTCCTACCCTCGTCACCATCCATATATGATTAATATCCCGAGCATATGCGCAGCATACATACTCTCTACCCAGTAGTTTCTCAAGCAGACCATTTTGAACATTGGTTCCTTATGGTCACTTTATTTTTACTTTTAACGGTCTTCAAGTACTCTCATTGGAAAACATCAATGGCGCCTTAAATCTGTGACTCTTGCCAAAGTGGAACGGCATTAGAGTGATTTTACCACAGTGTTTCCCGAATGCGGTATTATATCTAGTATTCCACACGAATAACACTTAAATCAAGGTGTGGCAATGTTATGAACCGTCCTACTCCAATTAGAGTTTAGAATTTTGTAGTGATTTTTTTCTTGCTCAAAGGAGAAAACTTTCATTCCTCAACCATAATCATCATTTAGTTTTATCTCAGCGATGCAATTCTATATCTACGATGGATTAGTATATAAATTCCTCAAATTGAATAAAAATATATGGTGTTTCCCGTGATAACTGTTATTATGGGCAATCAATCGATTAATGTTACGTAGTGGTCAGTGTGTAAGGACTACTACACCACGTTGGGCACTACAAACATATTTCCGCAAAAATAAGACATATTTAACATTAAGCCGTATGTATAGTTCACCAGCTCTCCATACTTTCTACCACCCTTCAGGCATTATGAAATGCCAATTCTTGTCCAAACCCTTTGCGTTTTCCTAATATTTTCCCTTTAACCCTTGATATACTTTCACATTCAAAGGTTTCAGATATACCACTCTCAGTCTAAATATACCACACCCACTTTTTCCACCTTCGACGAATTTTCCCAGCGACTTCCTCTTTTTCCTCATTTCTACCGAAAAAGGAAACCGGAGGTTGGTCATCTTTATATTTCTCCAATAGATGCGTGCGTTTAAACGAGAACCGAGATGTCTGCACTCACGCCTAATATAGAAGCAGTTCTCACCATTGGCCCCTTAATCGTTTTACCAGTGTAAAGCAAAGCCGAGGGGAGGAGAAGCAAACAAAGGAAATGAATCCATAGGGGTGATACCTGATGATTCTTCTCGCTGCCGAGGGCAGTTGGCTACCAGACCACGCGCCAGGGCGCGGCCCCCGCACGTGCATGGCCTCGTATCCCGAGGGGCCGCCTCGTCCCCCTCCTCCCCCACCCTCTGGAGCGTTCCAGCTACCGCCTATCCACTCCATTCGTTTATTTGTCAGCCAAGTTGTTAAAACTTATCGTAAAACCTAAGTAAACGAGATTGCTTCGTCCGAAAATTATTAACGGAGGCGGCAGCAGCAACTTCACCTCTCTCTCGATCCAAATTAAAATCCTCGCAACCCTCCATTTCCCGCAGCCGGGATGAAATGGGATGATGTCGGCTACACCGGCTGGATCGGCCCTCACTGTGGCGGCGCTGAATATTCATCAAGTGGGGGAAACGGAGAGGGGCGCTGTGGTTAGTGGGGAGGTAGGAATGGGAATAGGGGAGGAGAGAGATGGGGCAGTTTATCTACTTATTACTTCGTGTCCTGTTAACCGCTTCTGGCGCCGAATACCAGACACGCCCCTTGGCTTCCCAATCTGCCATCCCAGGCAAAGAGGGAGAGAGACCTCGTCCTCCTCGTTCCGTATTCTCAATCCCGTCGCCCGGTCATTTCACCACACATCAGCTCTTCCCCAATGCCTACTAGTTGTCTCGTCTCACTTTCTCTTCCTCTATCGCTTACAGTATCCCTTGAATTTCATCCCGATCCCAGACTGCAACACTTCAAAACTTCCCGAGCATCATATTCACTGATACTTAATTTTTAAACCTGAATGAATGAATTCCATTAAAACAGCACTTATGAAAAAATGGAACTGCATATTGATATTGTTAAGCGAGCACGGTTGGACCTACGGGTACGTTACAGTATGATATCTCGTAAGTTAGTTTCATTCAGTTGGCCATTGAGGCAATTCCATGATTCCATGCCACTAAATTAATTTTATGATGAATGAGCGATTCCATTCCAGACATGATTCCATTCCAGACATGACCAGAACAACCCTATGAAATTTGAGTTTGCTATCGAGCAGTGAAATACGCCCCTGCCGCCTCCAATTGTAGGATGTAGGACTTCTGTTGTAAATTTTTGATAGTGGCTGATTTAAGTTAATGTCCTCCCTGTTTATCGGGATTGATGACTAAATTGGTGTGCTATGCTATTCA
Organism: Calopteryx splendens; assembly: GCA_002093875.1. NCBI lineage: Eukaryota > Metazoa > Arthropoda > Insecta > Odonata > Calopterygidae > Calopteryx > Calopteryx splendens. The sequence continues at coordinate 255,666 of LYUA01000052.1, read as the reverse complement.
TTGAAAACTTTCGCATTCGAGAAATATCTCTGGCGTTATAAAAATGCGTTTCTCTTCAAATATCTTTTCTTTAAAATAGCTCATAGCAGAGTTGAATCGCGACATTTCTAAAAAGGGGGTTGATTAAGAATTATTCACTCACTAGTACCGGCGGATCGGGAGGGTCTTTTACGGTGTTAGTCGCTTAACTTCTCAGTATAAAATTACGAGTGGCCTGTGTACAAGGGGAAGTACGCCTCGTCCGCACGTACATTTCCGGGCAAAATAACTTGGGGGTGAAAGAGTAGGATCGTCCCATCCCTCCCTCTCTTGCCACCTCACCCACTCGTCAGGTCTCATGCTGCCTACGGGTGGGGAACATTCATCATTCTAAAAGTGGCGAAACTTTTTATCATAGTTATTATTATTTCTTGTTTTTCTGTATACTTGATCATACGATTTGTCATTATAGTATGATACCCTGTAGGGTAGTAGCATGCCGGTTAGCTAACTAATCTCATGTGCTTGACTTGAAAACTATTCAAAAGGGAATCATTTTGTACCCGCAACAAACCTTTATCCATGCCTCTCCGTCAAAATCAAGAAAATATTTTTCTTTAACACACTATTCATTGACTTGCATATATGCTATATAGTTTTTCTTTTGTGATAAATATTTTAATGTAATCTTTATTTACATATTTACTTTATTCTATCTCCACATGAACACGTTTCACGATACTATTAAATATTTATGCGTTTTCAACGAGATTCTTTGTCTCATTGGGATTAGGAAGACTGCAAAATTGAAAGAGTAATTCTTAGAGTTAATCTGGTTGGATCATTCTGTTTGCTGCGAGTTATTTTAATAGTATTATCGTTAAATGTTTGAGTAAACTATTCGTAAATATTTGAGGTAAACTATAATCGATACCTTAGGCATTCATTTTACTTTCTCGAATTTACCCCTGTCATGTTTTTCTTCTTTTTACCTCTACCAAATTCACGATAATCTCTTCCTCAATTATAAGTGAAAAGGTTTGTAAATTTTGCTCCTTGGATTCTATACAGAATTGTTATTTTACCGCTGATGGTTAAAATTCCATAAAATGACTGTCGTTCTTGAATCAAGTCGTTTTTTCCATTGTGTTTCCCATTTTACCCTTTCCTCTCTGAACGCCTTCCATTACTCATTTACTGCCAATCTTAATTATTACGGAACGGAGTGCTCTGGCGAAAAAAATGCGTCTTCGGTGGATTTTTACTGCGAGAGGTGTTCAGTATGCCAATTGTGTGCGAGTGATATCTCTTCAACATTAACTCATCCCTTCACGACTCTCCACTCGCCTCATGGGAAAAACCTGTCGGTGGAGATGTCTTTGCGAACAAACGGACTTCTTTGTTTTCCTTCTGGTAAAAAAACGTGTTGTTATGTCATGAGGGAAAATGGACAGGTTATTGATTAATTTAGTGCGAAAATTCACCGAATTCTTTGTCTACCAATTCAGATTACTAGCAAAAAAATAGCGTAAACATATTCAAAGCCTGTCTATCTTCTCCTTTCCACTTTCTCCTCTTCATTTCCGTTAGTGTATTTTCATCTCCGTCGTCCTTGAGGTTGTGTACGAAGGTGTATTTTCTGACTTGAATTAAATTATGCCTTTTAGCTTAAATATATTCGTATTTTCCGTGATATGATCTATAATTTCAAGTCTGAAATATGTTTTATTGATCCTTAAATAAAGGATAAAACTAGCATATAACCATCCTATACACATATAGTGGTCATGCAAATTCTGTAAAAGTTGTTTGGCTGAAATAGGCTACCTATGAGGAAAATCAATGCATAAGTTTCAGCATAAATTTATGTGTAGTTCATTACTTCAAGTTTCGTGGACCTAGAATCATATCGGAAATTGTAGTTTAACTCTCTTACAGTTGGAAGCTTTAAAAATGTGATAAAGAATTATAGTAAATTGGAACTCAAGAGGCGCTAAAAAGGCAGATAAAAGCACTTTTTTGTCATCTGTGGGACTCAAAATAACGTTAATCTGGCGGAGCATAGCGACTCCATTGTAATAATTCTGACGACAACAGGTCGTTTGCATATGGTTCAGCAAGCTCCTTAGGGGACATAGGTGACGGTAAAAGAAGAGGGGGAAAAGGTCGAGGGCATGGAAGGAATCCATCCCCCTCCTTTTCCGCTTTTATCCCGAGACTTTTCCCATCCCATCCCCGGCCTTCCCTCCCCACCCTCCGCCGAGCGCCGTTCACCCATCAAAAGGAAGCAGCAGCTTAAATACGGTCCATTTGAATTTCATTGCGCGTTTTTTCTAAACATTTTTCGTGAGTTTTTTTTTTTCAAATCTCATCTCCCCACACCACCCCTCTTCCTATCTCATCTTTTAATTTTCGCCGTGAGAAGAATTTCGGGTGCGTGGTCTGACCAAAATATGAGGTTGTAGCGGACAGAGAGGAGGGCGAGAGGAGATCGGTATGGTGGAATGGGGAAGGGAAAGAGGAATGGGTTGGGGATGGGGTGAGGACGCTAGGACCAAGAGTTCGGTGGTGGTACCTTTCGGGAAAAGATGGGTCGGGAGGGAGAGGGAGGGGGGAGGAAAGTTTTGATGGCCGCGGAGGGGGAGGTGATTCTGCCATTAAAAGAGTCACCTCGGGAAAAAAAGGGTGCATCAGAATATTCCGGCTCTAATTGGTCAGCGGGAAATAACCAGCTTCCTACATAATCTCCGCTCGTCCTTTTTTCAATTTTTACTCCCCATTTTCGTTCTGCTTTTGTTTTCGTGCCCTCGCTTCCCCGTCTCAAGATGAGGGGGAGGGGACAGATGGTAATGGGGTGGGTAGATAAAGGAAAAAATGTATATATTTCTAGGGAGTGGAAGAAGAAGCGGAGGAGGAGGACTGCGGAGAGAAGGATGAGGTGAGTAGGAGGTAGAGAGGAGTCACAAAAAAGTAAGGGTAGGAGATAGAGGGAAATAGGTGGAGGTGGGGTAGGAAGGGAGGACCGAGGTTGCGTTCCTCGGTAGCTCATGCCTCCGCATAATTTATTTGTAACGGCGTTTATTTATTTGATTTTTATTTATTTCGGCAATCTCCACCTCGGTTCCTCCCATCCCGACTCTCCGCCAATCTTCACTGAATTTGAATCAGAGATGGTTTTGTGGAGCTCTGTTCAGGGTAGGGAAAGTGATGTGGTTGGTTCCACCCAGGGTATGGTCCAGTGGCCCGTGCTTCCATAAATTAGCCGAGCTTTAGCTCTTGGGTTCCTTTGGAAAATGCTGAGGATTTGCCCAAATGACTGGATAACGCTTGACGTGAGGAGCGAAATACAAATAAAAATCATTACTTAGTTTGAATCCTTTCTGGTAAAGGGGTGGGTTCACTGAACTTTAAATTTTTTGTTGACCATGTAATAGAGCCATTCAGTCAATATGTGCTGATTCACAGTGAGATGCTTACCATAAATCTACTAATACAACAAGAAATAGAGAAAAAATATCTTTTAGTATGTTGAATTAGGCGTTTACTAGCAGATAGACATTTCTGATGAGCCATCCCTTTAGTCAGGATGTAGGTATTTTTCAGTGAGTATAACCTGTTTTATTTCCTATCAAATTTGTTTCTATTTAAATGTGCAATCGTTTCAGCAAATTCGGTTTTAACACTCTTTGATCATATTATCCATCCTCTGTGTAAATTAAATGTCTGAATTAGCAAAGGTTATCGTCTGATATATTAATAACCGTGCAAGGAACCATAAGATACGATGGAGAATAAGGGGCGAGATACCATCACTGAGGAAGTGAGAAGTTTCAAAGATCCCTCCCGTCATACAAGATAACGATTTTGGCAGTATATAAAAGCATTGTTAACGTACAAGCCAAACGGTTGTTAATGCCCTCTGAAGAATTATTATGGAGTGGAATGGGACAATGGAAAAGGAGCTGCTGAAATGATGGGCAGGGATTTGTACTGGATATAGATATAACTATTATACATTTTGCCTGCAGGATAGGTGTGGCCAGGTGAACCATTCTATTTTTGTTGGAGAGGTGCTTATCGCACTCTTTCAAGTTAAAACACGCGACTTGTGCGAGACAATCGAGTTTCCAGTAGGATTAGCTGTCTTTTGATTTATAATTGTGTTAGTAATATGGTATTAGCTATCCCGGTAGTGCAACTTTAGAAAACCATTTCATAACAGTACTACATCCGTACTCGAGGTGGCATCCGAGCTCACGTCTTTAGGATTTACTGGAGAATGCGTCCAACGGATAAATCGAGTCGCCCCACTTGATTCATTAACTCGTACGCAAATGCATATAAAATAGTTCAGTGGTTTTCAAATGTTTCAGGTATACACCACACAATTTCCGTGTTTGTTAACGCACATACCTGTTTTAAGTCTCGCCCTACAACCTCCTCTACCAACTTGGTGCTTAATTGGTAGGTACCTACATAGTTACAACTTTAAAACCCATGAATTTACGACGCAACTCAGATTTACGAACTAATCAGTGTACTTGAAGACCACCCTTGGTAAGCTCTTGACCCCAGGATTATACGTACTGCGAATACTATTAGAGAATTGCTAAGTTAACGAATTTGGAAGGCATTATGCACAAGCCAAAATTACTCCTCATTTTTCCATTAACTTTGTGAATGACCAACAGTATAAAAACATTCGGAAGTAACGAATAATGGACAATAAGAATAGATAAACGAGCAGGTGAAATGTTTGATAAGTGATTATCATCTTATTTTATTTCTTATGAAAAAAGAATATTTTATATTGCAAAAAAAAGTCTTGGATTAATTAAAGGATATTGTTCTTTGGGAAATATAGTGGTTTTCGGGGACATTTCACAACTTACCTCTTATCAGTAGTCTACTATAATATTAAAAATATAATAGGAATTGAGGTAAATTGTAATTGCGCTTCCGTATTTGAATGCATTGGGGTAATCCGTTTCGCTATAGGTCATCAGAGGTGATGGAGTGGGTGAAAATCATACGTGGGAGGGCGGATAGATATTGTAAGTTGAAGGTGAATGGAACGTAGTTCGAGAAAAAAGATTCGCCAGTTGGCGATTGGCATCGATGAAAGATGAGGTTTGCGGGGGTGGCTATTCGGCGGGAGATAGATGGGGAAGAGCGTGGAGGAAAGAGGTTTGAGAGGAGAATTGAGAAGTGAAGAGGAGGTGGGAAGGGTGATAAGAGGTGAGAAGCGAGGGTGACGGGTGGGTGGCGGGAAGTTGGTAGGAGTTTTTTGACTGAGTTAGGGGGAGGGAGGCGGAGGTTGGAGGAGAGATTTAAGAGGTTCCATGGGAGGGGTCGAGTGGGGGGAGGGAAATTCCTCGCGCCCACCCTGGTCGTAAATCTGTTCGCTTTAAAAAGACCCCCTTCTAGAATGCAGCCGGTTTTTTTCTTCCCTTAAAAAAATTTACCGAAACCACGGTGATGTGATGTAAATGTGCCGGATTTTTACTGCACCCGTGGAAGAGCAGAAGTTGAACGCTCCCCTCTCCCCTCTCACGTCGTCCATATCTATGTTCGACGCACTCTGAAACCACATGTGCCCACACCAACTGGAATGTAATGTGTTTTAAAAAAGCTTTCGGCCCGTCTCAATGAGAATCAATCTGTTTTACATACACCTCCTACCTGATAAATGGACTATATATTAGAACTGAGAAATCCTTATACGCCTGTTTGCAAATTTAGAGGCACTACAAATGTTATTCATTCCGGGATACTATAGTTCTATGAATAATAAATTGACGGCATGAATAATGGCCAGCTTGGAAATTTTTTAAGGAACGGATGTGAAGGAAAATACATGGCGACATAAATGATAAAGAGCAATCTAGTTTGTTATTACAAATGCTTGATGGACGGGGACCAGGAAGGAGTTATAAGATTAGTGTGAATGTAGTTTCCTTGCTATAATAGAAGTTCTGCATTTTTCCGTAATCTAAAGATGGATGAAAGTTAAAAGAGGTCTTAGGTTTGTCTTAGATAATACATTTAAATATTAGTTTACCCTAAGGTACACTTCGTATTCTGCTCTCACAAGAGTACACAGTTCTTGTCGACGTTTATGTTTCTAGCATAGCGGTGTAATCATCTCGTGTGAACACTCTGCGGAGGTTTTGCATTCACATTTTATCTCTGCGTATTGCCACGCGAAGTGTTTTATAAAGTATTGGAACAAACAGTTTGATATTTTAACTAAGTATATATAGATTAGAACTGCACGTGTTAAACAAATCGCTGTATATCGGTATCATACTATGGCCACTACTGTGTAAAGAGAAATGTACAAAAAGTATCCTGTTTTTTTTAAATCCGAAAATGACAGCATTTACCAATCGCAATGTTCGATAGAAATACAATCACCCCTCTTTAAGGAATCTGGTTTCAAACTTGACTCTAGAGTGTCTCCTTGATTCAGTTTTTTAAAACAGGCCCGAAATTAAAATATATCTGTGCACAAAGACCGGATTTTTCATGGGTTTTCAATTGAAATTCACAAATAATTAGACTGATTAGGCATGTATTCAAGATCAACCTCTGTTTTTGGGAGTTTAATGGACGGCTTTCACCATCGGGTTTTTTAATCAAAATATTCCTATACCATTAAAATTGAAGTTATGTATACTTTAGACTAAAAGTCATATATGTCATACTTACATCACATTTTATGATCCTTTTTAAATGAGGAGATATTTTTTCAATAGGATTGCCTCTTAAAGATGAGTTGGTTTTCTCCAAAAGTACAGAGAAAATACAAGATAAAAATAAAATCAGCAAGAGTGGAGGTTTAGATAGTCCTGAAGGAGAACCGGCACTGAGTTCATTATTATTTAATGGTAAGTACACTGTCTATGAACTGTCTCATAAGATGACCATATTAAAGCAAACATAAAGAAAAAGTTGCATTGCCTTAGCTAAGCTGGTCCTCTACATTTCATTGAAAAAAGTCACAAAGGACCTTAAAAAAGTGGCATAGGAACTTTAAAGCTACTCTAATTTAAGTCATTTTGGGCTTCACAAATGGCATCAAGCTCTCTCGTAAGCTAATTGTTCATCGTTTATTTTTTACGGAGTCGTATTATCATTCCTCATCTAGAGAAGTGTCTTCGCATGTATGTACCTATACCTCAAGACGAGTACCTCTAGACCATGCAGTGCACTATTTCTATCTAAACTCACCCCACTGCCTTGTGCCACGATAATTTTGTCATTTTGCCGACCATTGGCTTCAACGGCTTTCCCTTGCCTCTTACATTGTGTGCCCTTCTCTTTATGTCCTGTCAATCTGTTTATCGCCTTCTTAACTATCATCTATCTGACTCCTCCCAACTCCACTCCTCCCTGCCATTTCTCCTTCCTTCATCCCCCGTCCCTCGACTCTAATCCCATGCCTTCTTGAATCATTATCCTCTTCCCTTGCCCTTCTCCCAAGATTTAGGCCATACATCCACGGATTTATCATTCTCGAATCTTGCAACGCAAAAACTCGCTTCTTGCCTTCCCCAGAACCGTTTTTTTGGTCAGTCTCAACCCCAGGAGGTCATTAATATTACATACCCCTCGAATGTGTCGAAGGTCAAAAAGGGGAAAAAAATTCATAGAGGGGTAGGAAGGGAAACTAGAAGGTTCAAAATGACAGGCTCGTGTCGATCGTTCCTCTAGAAATATTCCTTAGTGAATAATGGGTTAGTTTAGGGACAAGATGGTTTCTTAGACACGAATGCAGCATTTGCTCAGCTTCCTCTACCTCATATCATTCTTCTCTCGATGGGAAATTTGAATCTTTAGCCTTAAAAGGGTTGGCTAATCCTGAGTGTATTGTATTTCTTCCAAACGCGTAACGCCAGTAACTGTACCCATCAGTTATTTATGCTCGTATTTTAATTTACTTACGCACTTGCCTGCATCATTAATTTCGTCTTGTAATCAATTTTTCTTAATTACTTTTTATCTTAAAATTGGCTTTAAAAGAAGCGGAAAGCAACTGTGGTAGTATTTTTTTTCAGTTAAAAGTTTGTTTGTTAGAGATGATGACTATTTTTCATTTTCTAAGAGGATCAAAGTTCGTTTTTAACGTTTAATTTCTACATCTCAGGAGAGGTCATATTAATTTTATTAAGTATCGTTCATAATTTTAGACTATATATACAGTAATGTTTAAGTATAACCCAACCTCTCTTAGCTTCGTCTTCAATTACCTTAGGGAATTAGATCAATTGACTTCCAAAATGTCTGTATAGTACTAATCTATAAATTTATAAGAAAATAATGCACGTAAAAATGTAATTTGAATGAAAAAAGTTCATCATGGACAAAAGAAATGCTCTTTTTGCAGTTCCCACTAAAATATTCGAGCAATTAAAAACTCGCATATATTTCAATGAGGCCTTTATCATGTATCCTCCGATTGTGTTAGAAAATGAAAAGCGTAGAGTTCTTTGATCAGACTTGCATCTCTCATTTTGTAATCTGGAGTCATCTATGAATGGATGCAGCTCGAGATAACAGAATGTTGGTGACATTACCTGCGATACTTAACTCGGAAAGTATTACATTTCGCTTCCGGGTACTGGTAGACAAATAGGCGGGAGTCATTTCGACCCTAATCTGGTTTTTTCCCAGTTGATTCCTTCAAAATGAGCGACGGTTGATATGCCATTGATAGTTGACTATGTTTCGTGTCTTAGTCAAGGACATTCACCTGAGAGACGTTTCTGCTGACACCGATCGGCGTAATAATATTACTCGCTCAATCGTTCACCCTCGGTTCAGTCGGGTAATGTCTTTTATCCCCACCGCCTTCTTCCCCAGCGAAAGGCAGTGCATTTAATTAAGGGGTGAATTGGAGCAAAATCAAGTGAATTGAATATGCGCGTGAGTGAAGTGCGTGACTCATCGAGATTGAATTGCTTCAAAATATTTTAACGTAGGCTGTGACTCGCCTTAACTTGGCTTGTCAATAAAGTGCAGCGTCATGTCTCGCCTTGGATGATTGTTTATACCTTGTCTTGGATATCGACATGGCTCGTTGATTTTTAAAATTCGTCACAGGGTAGCGCAAAAGTAAACTGCACGAAACCCAAAGTATGGGAAAGTTACGTACGCAGCTCTTGTAATCGTATATTCATTACCAAAACCCGAAATTCAGCCGTTTTATATACACAAATCCTCGCTTTTATCTTTTTTTTCGACCTGTATGTTTCCCTCACCGAAAGCAGTGCACGGGAGCTGAATTAATTCACTTATAGATTAACGATGAGTTTTGGGATAATGTTCTCCACTCCTTTCATTTCTCTGAGTGCCAGCCGACTTTTTGAAATCGACTTATGGTTCCCAGTAGCCCCACGTTTCGTACGATTACTCCCACTAATGGCTTATGCTCGCTTTCTACGAATAACGTGTTTCAAATTGTCTCCTCGAAATCATTTCAACCTCTTCCTTCCTTCAAACCACTTAATTCGTAAAAGCATTATCTCGGTCACGTGAAAAGCTGAAAGGCCTTCACAGCCATTTCGCTCATCGGAGTTTTTTTTCCGCTCATCAAAATTTTTCCCCTTTGCGGTCTCCTAGACCCTGTCAATTTTGGCCGAAGTATCTTCGATACTGCCATGTCTCTGGCAGTCGTTGTGGAAGCGTGGGAGATAATGCGAAATGACGTACGCAGTACTTGAAATGGCGATCCTTCCTCTGAGGGCAGGAGTAACAAGCTTTCAAACTAATTAAAAAGCATTCCCCATTTTCGGCGAGACTTTCGAGTTTGACTGGCTGCAAGCGTTTGAAATCCGCAGCAATTCTCCAAGCTTCCTTGTGTCCTCCTCCGTTCCTTACCGCAAGGCTCCCCATTATTTGCACACAAAAGCCTCCTCCTTTAAATTGCTTGGCTCCTCGATTACCTAATGGTAACCGTTAAAAAAATCTCTCTCCCGTAAAAAAATCCCCGCTCCCCCAAAGCATCGCGTCCTTTCCTTTCTTATCATCTTCATCCATTCTGTGGCCATTTCATTCTCGTCTTCAACCTCCCGCCCCCATTCTTTCGCAAAAAAAGAAGGTTCATTGCTACTTGGCCAATCTGCTATGAACCTTCTATGATTCCCTCAGTGCATAGCCTGAGCTAGAACATACCTTTCTAATCAAGTCAGTCGAGAACCGGAGTTTTTTCATTCTGATTTCCTTTAAAAATATGTTTGACGAGGTTAAAAATCTGCCAGTCATTTCGGTACCGCAAACACTGGAATCTACTGGTTGAGGCTTTTATTTCCGCAATCTCTCGTATTTCTTGGTTAAATTGATACCATCTTAGCTTTTACTTGCACAGTTAGCTTGGAAATGGTGGGGCAGCTCTGTGTACTGGCGAACTCGTTAAAATGAAATTTAGATAAATCGATCAGGAGGAATAGCTTTTAACTTTCAGAACATTTCACTCAGAATTACATGTTTATTGTTTTCTTGAAGAATAAACCATATCTACTCATTATTTAGAGTTTTAAATTACAGACGTATGATAGCTAATGATGCAAACATCTGATACCTGTACAATCGTTAAGACTCACTATGTCGGGCTTACTTTGTGGAATTTTTCCGTGATGGAAAGTTTTAACTATACTATGACACAGTGTTGAAACCATGTTCGTGTAAAAAAATTATTGGAGGAATTGGTCAAAGTTTACTTCTTAGCCTTCCATCTGCGCAAATGCACTTCCCCCTATTCTTTTCCGTCTCCCGTTCGTCTTCCCAAAAATTATGAACTCCATTCCTTCATCTAACCGAGCTGTTATTACATATTTCCGGTACCTAAAGAAGATATGTATTTGCTAATAACGTTTCACATCTGCATATAGGAGTAGAGAAGTGTTCGTGCCCTGCCCCTAAGCGGTATTTACACTCTATCACTTATGCTAGTGCTTGTAACCTTTGTCATGTAATGTAGGTATAAATATCTACCTTATAGTGTTTCTATCGTTAAATGCATAACCCAATTAAAATTTGTTCTTGAAAACAATTTGGATCTGAAATTAGGCACCATTGGTAAGATGAAAGATGTGATAGAAGAAATGGGAAAAAAGAATCGGTCCGTCCAAGAAAGAATAGCAGGAAAAAATCCAGAATAACTAGAACCGAAAATATGAAGTTGGAATCTTTACTAATGCTACTTATTTTCCAAATATATGTTAGTATATTAATATATGTATGTATAATATACACACAGACATTTAAAATTATTTGGACAATAATTAGCATTTTATACAACATTTGGACTTCATGTTTGGGCATGCATACATATATATAAACAATTTTTAATTATTATTTAAGTATGACGTATAGCATACTTATGCAAGCACTAATTTCCGGACTTAATGGACGAAATACGAATCGGTTTGTAGGAAATTCGCTCATTTTTTCCCTTCCTTCCTACATTTCGATATCCTCTCACCATTTCTGCTTCCCCGGCGATGTTACCATTAGAATTTCCTCTGGCATCGCTCAATGACTTCCTTTTCCTGCGATGGATTGCTTTTTCCCAGATTCTCTCAGAATGACGCATACTCGATATTACCGTTAGTTACGTGCCGCGTGGAAATTCGGCTACGCCCCTCCTCTCCCCCCTCCCCTCTTCACGGCGCAGAGCAGAGGGCTAAGTAGGCGAGGAGACGGCTGACTTGCGTGCTGGATTTTGGAAAGAGGAAGAAGAGAAGTTTAGGCACCATGCGCACAATACCCAGCTCAAAAAAGTGCACTATTTTTTGTCCTCTTACGATGAATGAGGAAAAACTTTCTGGGGTAGAATAAAAGAGTTACAGGGATGCAAATCATATGTCCAAAGACCAAACCAAAATCTAGCATCAATGCTCAGGGAAATCCCTTGCTGGAATATCATGTTGATTTTGCTAAAAATTTTCCCCTTGAAGTTGGATGTTAAACAAATGTTTTGAGGCTAGGATTAACTTTGAGTAATCATAGTCCATTTAATTTTGAAAATTGTGCAAGTTCTTTAAAACAAGATAAAATATTTCATGAATTAGAAATTACATAAAAAATTGGAAATTTTTATAATAATAGTGCACTACTATTATTATAGAAATCTGTTATATTCATGAATATTACAGATAGGTATCCATTATTTAGTAAGGTAGTAATATATTATCCATCTGGAAACTATATTATTCGCCATTACAACCAATATACTTATACAGATTGCATCATATCACATTTTGAAAGTTCGATTTGAACCGTAGCAAACTGAGTCATAAATAAGCTCTCCAAAAATAAAAAAATAAGTGAACATCTTTTATGAATCCAATTTTTGCTTAAACAATGCCCTCTTGCGTGTAAATGATGGAAGATTTCCGCGGGTCTGCGACCCTATCCGTTTGGATTGCGTTTCCACGCCTTCTTGACCAATTCGCTCTTATTTCCACCGTTTGTTTTTGTAAGCCGTCAGGATTTCTTCCTCTTCCACCTCTCCCCCGTCCCCCAAAATCTCCCACTCTCTCCCTCTTCCCTCTCAGCCTCTCTCCCGTTCCTCTCCCCTGTCCGACCTCCTCTTCCTCGCCTGATTTCCATAATTACGCTCTCCTTCACGCAGGTCCCATCTACGGGGTTCCCTCCCTCTCTTACCCATAAATGACAGATCTCCGTCTCGTGTTACTGGCACGGGGTGTGTGTGCGCAACGTATCATTCGATTCGAAATTGCCCCGAGTTCAAGAAACTCCTCCGCCCTGAAATTTGAAGGTGGGCCCGTCCCAATTGGGGGGGGGAGGAGGGCGAGAGGAGGAATTCTATCCGCCTCGGGCCACCCTGCGGGTTCGTGTGTGCGGCTTCCTCCCTCACCCCTGCCTCCCGGCGGGGATAGGACAATGAGGTGTTAACCTAAGGTGCTTTCGGGAAAGGTTTACACCGATTATTACTATGTTATATTTAGGTATATCCTCCTCATTCGTTCAATCTCCTTTTCCTATTTCTTTACACTCCCTCTTCACTCCCTAATGATTCATTTATCCCTACCTTTCCTTATCATTTGAAGTTTTTCAGTTTAATCGAATGACCATTACTGCATTTCTCATTTGTCGATCTATAAAGAGCTATGATTTATGGCATTCAAATTTCAACGAATGCCATAAAAATAAAAATATGTGTAATTAAAGAAACGGAAAGGCTTGATGAAAGGCGGATACAGGCCATACAATTTTCTCAAAGAATAGCCGCCAAACTTCGGAAAAAAAACTCTGTTAGATTGAATGAGCATTTATGCCTGTGTTTCGAAATGAAATCGCCAAAAAAGAGACCTGATTTACTGATTCAGCCAAATTGCGAAGTAAGATTAAATAATAAGGGCAAAGAAGGGAAATGAGCATACAAATCAGTTGCCTAAATGACTGCTGGCTCTAATATGCTTACATACGCAGAAGCTGTAGATACAGGCTCTGGGAATAATAACAAATACTTATGTAATATAGAAAAAAGAACATTTTTTCGGCTTTAACTACTGAGATTACTTCGTGTTAGCTATATATTATGCGATGCTTAAGCCAAATTGATTGGTAAATAAAACCTTCTAACGTCAACTGTAACAAGATTTTTAATTTTCCGCGTGGTCTTAACAGGTACCTTCCCTTTTCAGTTAAAGCAGAAAAAACTAAACTGTGGTCTGCCGTCACTAAAAAAAATACGTGAATGTATCCTGCGTGAAAGCATTTCTTGGGATCACGTTGTTGGTAAAGCTCAGGGCGCGTGAAACCCCCCCTACCCCCCCCATTCTCAAGCAAAAAAGATGTCGCTTCTGATTGAGGAGCCAAGCGACAG
>LYUA01000052.1:223928-241811 GCA_002093875.1 Calopteryx splendens | reverse complement strand
CCACCCCCTTCCCCTCCCTCCGCCGCTCGTACACGTCTCGGAAGATATCCCGCCCACCCCCATCATCGCGCGCGAGACGATTCGAATCGATTAAAAAGAGAGGCTTCGTGTGGTGTGCGGTCAGTGCTTCCGTGCACGCGCGCGCGCGCCGCCGCGGCCGCCGCTTACTTTTAAAGACAACCCCGCGCGTCGACACACCGCCAATTTCAACTCGTAATGAGATCGGATTCGAGCGCTGAGCGGGGAGGGGAGTTGGCCGCACTTTCACTCCCAGCGAGTTGTGCGCTCTCTCGCGGAACGCACACCTACGCCTCTCGGTCGTTTGTGTGCGTGCGCATGAGCTCGTGTGGCGCCCTGCACGTGCGGTGCAAATTAGTCGTCGCCGCGTAGCGGGGCGGGAGATTTTCGCCGCCTCTGCCGGCTCTCTAGTGTGCAGCGTGAACCCATCCATATACATAACATTTTTTCTCTCTCTCTCTCACACTCTCACTCTTTTCATTGCGTAACGAAGCGGTGGCTTTGATGGGACATTAATAAAATTGAGATCGTGATGTTTTCGTGCCGGATAGAGGTGCATGGTGGTAATTCTTAAATTTATTGTCATAGGAGAAGTTAATTTTATGCGTAGGGAGCACCGAGAGTTTGTTCCTGGATCTCTTTGCTATTCATTTATTGGTTCGTTAATCAGGATTATTGATTTTTTGTACTGATTTGAATGTTCTGTTTGCGTTTCCTCAATTATGACTTATTAGCGAGGAATAGGATTGGTGCTGGCTGAAAGGCTTGCTAGTAGCTCGGCGGGTGAAAACTTTTAACTTCTCGCTTCTTTTATGCAATACCACCTGCTTTCTTCGTTATTAATGACAAACATGCCCACATTCAACCCTATATATATTTTTTCCTATTACTTTACTACGCTAGAAATAAATTGCTCCCGATTTTTCTCTCACAACTACTATAACTCAATGCACGCCTAAGCATTTCCTTTTTCTATTACTTTTTTATTAAGTCACATTCAAGGAATATGGACGTATGAATTGGATTGGTCTAGATGTCCGAAGAACCTTGGACGAGTAATTCCCGTCTAATCTTTCACTCTTTTCCAAGCGGGTGTACCTTCGAACCGAAGGATGTTCCGAAGCTTTCCATCAAATTGCCTTTCTCCGCGGGTTGTCATCTACAAAAAACGTCGCGAAAGGAAGGTATCCCTCTTCCCATTGGACCGATTCCTTGTCTGCCAGAAATTGGAGTGGGGTGGAGAGATTAGCTCATCGCGAGAGTGAGTTAGTGAGTCATCATGGGGGGGGTGGGAACGCGAGGGGGTGAGCGGGAAGAGCTTGAGGGAGTGGGAGGTGGGGCACAGTGGAAACTAAGTGGTGCTTGCTGCGAGGAAGGCAGTCTTTTCCAAAGACTCTGCAGATAGCCTGGAGGGAAGGAGACCCCATGCAGGAAGCGCAGAAAAGAGCTATAAAATGTCCCAAATGGGCGATTGGGGCGAAAGGGAGGTGGAATGCCCCAGGGCCGATGGAAATACTTGCTTAAGGGTGTCAGAAATGTCGGTCAACGGTCTTATTTCATGACAGCGAGACCTAAAATATTGGTAAAGTTTTTTACCTAGTCGAGGAAAAGTGCATTTTATGTGATATTTACTATAACGGACTGATTTAGAAGTATATAATATTCCCTCAGGGTCTGTCATAGAGCATTTCTGTCTGTACGTTTCGAGTGGTGGTGCGTTGTTGTGAAATATGGCGTCTTATGGCTTTTGGCTCAAGGGGAAAGAGTTTACGGTGAAATGCGACGACACTGGACGCTATTTCACTCGATATCTATTGATCGAGAAGTTCGGTGCTAGGTAGAGCAACGGATTACCTGGCTCTCTACCGGGTCAATTTTTCACTGTCGAGGATTCAACATCAAATTTATAATATGTATATATTCTGCTAACTTATTATGCATTGATACTTAATGATGTTGCGTCTCGACTAAACCATGGTGGTGAAAAATAGAATTAAATGTGAAAATTTCAGTGTCATCAAACTTTCGGAGGCTTATCATGTGAAGTGATCTGTTTTCCTGTCCAAAGCATCCCTATCCTTGTTGTATAAACTCTAAGATTGCTTTCTTAATTCAAGAAATTAAATTGCTTATCAAATCATTTAGAATTTAGGTATTTTAGAAAAAATACTGAAACACCTTCATGAATGGCCAACGTCCTGCGACAGAGATGATCAGAGATATATGTCTTCAGGTTCCTCAAAGCCCTGAGTTGTTATTAATTAATACAAGCTGCAGGGGTGCCATTTTCTCGGTAATTGATGTCCTCATCGTGGCCACACATTCACTACAACTCTCGATTACTCATTGGCCGCTTTGCAAGACGTTTTGATATACAGAGGCAGATGATGCGTGGCTTGAGGACTATTCCCATTCATGTCCAGAGGAATAAATGTTCCTTTTTTTACGCTCGGAGATTTGAAATCACCAGAGAGAACATGCTAGGCCAGACGATGCGAATCAGCTTTTATCCAGGATAAAAAAGAATCGAAATGCGTCTTCTGGAGTTTGCCGTGTTCTTACTCTCTCGGGGACGCAAACGAATGGCCATCCTCAATCCCCTAGCAATCCTTGCGTTAAGGGTCGTGGCGGTGTTCTTGTCCAGCGTCAATGCAACGTATTCTCGTCTTCAAATAAGAATTCGAGGAATTATCGTGCCGTCGCTGGCAGGAAAAGCGGTCTGCTGGGCCGTGCAACTGCAGCGCCTCTCAAAAATTGACCTTCCATACTCCGCGCTTCTTAACATGCACCCTTGTTCCTTCGCTGCGGTGCTTCTCTCCCCTTTCATTCGCATGCAAATCAGTGATCATTAATCATGATGTGAAAGCGCAAGTGAGACTTATCCCTGGAAAATTAAAGTGCTTGAGAAATTTTTACCTTCGTTCTATGATTCATAATTCTGCGCCATTAAGGCATAGCCCTTTAAATCGTGTATGCAAGGGTTTTCTTCTTGTTGCGTCGTCGTAATTGTAATAATATGATGCCCTCGTTTTATAAAGTAAATAGCGTAACGTTTTTTTGTGAATAATTTCTTGCGAGTGTTTGAAAAAAGGATACTATGCCATAATACATCATGTATTTTAATCTACCACTTTTTTAGCGAATCAAGGAGTTGACTTTAGTGGGCACCCTTTCGTTGTCAGATGCCCTTTTTCGACGTGGATGGGATAGAAACCAAACAGAACTAGAGTATCTGACCTACCTAAATTAGAATTTTGAAATAAGTAGTATGCTATTTTGAATAGAAACAAGTTCAAATTGACATTTTCCTCTGAAGTTACAATAATCCACTGAAACCACACCGTCATAAATGCGATAATGATAAATATAAATAATAATAAATGAGTAACGTAAAATTAATTAAATGTGATGATGATAAATTATTAACATGTAAAAATAGTTGTAGTTACTTTATAGAAAATGTTAGTGCGCGAGTACACCCAATACCCTTTTCCCTTGGAAGCAGTACGGACAAGCCTGGCTATAGTTTCATGATTTGTTTATGCCTAACTTTCTTTTCTATTTTTTTCGGAAAGCACTAATTATTTTAAAGACGTCGTTCATATATTTTTTTACTTCTTACAATATTTTCCGTGTGAAGAATCAATTCCTTGTGGCTTAAATCCCCCCATCCATCAAACTAGTTAGGAAGTCGGTAATATAGTTCTTTTTGCTATCAAGGTATTTTTCAATTCATCTATGTGTAACATCAGTGACATCTAACCACTTGGAAAACCATCTCTTTCTCTAAGATATTCCGTGAAATAGTTGCATCATACCTGTGAGATGCCACCCTTGCCCAGCTACTGATTCCTTACCTCTCATTAGCAGTTATTCGCGCGTGCCTCAAAAACTCGCTTGTTTTTCCCTCGTGGAAGCTTCAGAGCGACACCTGAACGCAGTCACGCGTTTTACTGAGAACGGGCAGTGCTTGTGTAATCTTTAAAAGATGATTCAATATAAAGCTAACCGACACTTTGAATTATATGTCAGGGGGGCAGTCAGCACTTTGTTCTCTATGCTGTTTAAACTTTTATTCGCAATTTATGCATACACGATGGGAAAAAACGAACCACAGTCATGTCTCTCACAATTTTTTTGCGCTGCGAGCCAAAGAGAAATAGGGAAGGAAGGGAGGTCGCACGTTTTTTTTCAGACGAGGAACCAGGAGGAAACTTTTCCCGGCGGGATCTCTTCACTCCCATCAACCTCCGCGCCCAGTCGCCTCGCTCCCTCTTCCCCTTCCAGTTCGCCTCACCCTCACATCTTATTAGTATTCGTTCCATACTCTTCCACCGTCGGAAGTTTTTGTTTCTTACTTTGAGAACACATGCACGTGCGTTTGTTATCAGCGTCCTCAATGGGAGTGTCCGCAATGCATTATAGTCCCTTCTTTGTAAGGACTCTGGTGTCAGATATAATTTTCATTAAGTCTTTGAAAACAATAAATGGGAATTTTAGATACGATTGAACCGCAATTTTTACGTAAAACATTAAGTGATACGCTGACAAGTGAAAATGTAACAATTGTTTTTTTTTTTCAAGTAGGCTTTTTAGTTTTTAGCATATTTTAATTTCGCGTGTCAATTGCGTGAAAATCGTGACTTTGTAATGGTCGCCATTTTGGCACTTTAACAACTTTTTACTCGGAGGCATAATTAATTTTCATTCAAGCAATGGTCTTTACTCCAGCATCGGTCTTTACTCCAGTCAGAGAGGGTCCAGAGAACTGTGAAAATTAACCCTCCTTGATGCACATGTTTTACAAAAAATTACCATTAAAATGTCATGCCCTCTTATTTTAGCCTAGTGATTCCACAATAAAGTCACACTTTTGGCATTTATTTGAATTTTTTAATAATCGAAAGATGGTTTTGCGACGTCATCCCTGTCATGGCGCTAGGAGGTATATAACTCGTCTGATTCATGAAGGGTATTTAACCTCTCCAATATGAGAAAGATCTAACTCTTCTTTTAAAGGATTCTCCATTCAGAAACATGCATAAGAGTTCGATGGGCCTATCCACTTTGTTTATATTAGCCTCACCAATTATTTCCGCAAGTATATGCATATTGAAAAATCTGTCCTCTGCGTGACAATTAATCGATGTATGAAGGATATTGTGATTTTTAATTGTTCTCTGTAAAACATTTTGAATTTAACTGGGTGAAGTAATGCTAATTTATTTTTGCTTCATGTACTATCGGATTTCGACCGATTTCTTTCAAACTTTTTTTGTTGACCACAGCGTATCTTTTCCTTTGTGATGTACCTTCTATCATTCAAATTTTAAATGCTTTTTGCAATTGATACTTTTCGTTTTTGTAAAGAAGTTCTTCCTTCCCGATCATGATTTAAAAGTCGCCAATGAGATCGCAATTTCCTAGCATTTCCTGCTCTCTCTCTCTCTCTCTCCCATACTTATTTATATTCCCTTTGGAATGTCGTTCCCTCCTATTTTCATATTTCTCCCCAAGTCCCTGCCCTTTTCCTCTACAGCATCTCCATTTTCATTTCTGTGGCAACGGCTCCATCCACGTTTTCAAACGACAGCGCTTTCAAAGAGATCACCCACATTTTTTTAAGCGTAGAATTTTTGCGGTTGCCATTTTTTTCCATGGCGTAGTATTGCAGTGTGCGTGTTGTGTGTCCAAATCTGGAATTTGGCCCCCTTTTCCCTTTGTTGTGGGAAAAAATCCATCAGGCGACGGTTCTGGGCGGGGCGGAGACTGTAGGGGCGAGGAGACCGTTTGTTGTTACCGTCGTGGTCATGTTGGGGGATGTGGCTGTTGTCGGAGAATGAGCTCTGGTCAAAGGGGAGTAGCGGGACATAGTTGCTCTGTTTCTACAAAAAAAGGTGAATGAAATTTGAATAGGTCACTTGAACATTCTATTCGGCACGTTCAGAGTTTTGTGTTAGTTATCATTCTTTGCTTAAGTTTCGTTCAGCTTCATTTCAGTCGACTCGTAATTTTGGCTGTCCGAATGTCAGCGTCAAGGCCACGCTTACTAGTCATTATTTGTAAAAATGAACGAATTGATCACATGGGAATTCAAACTTTCTTCCTTCCTTCCTTCCTTTCTTCCAGAATCACGCTTGATATCATACTAAATAATGTATTTTCCATTTCAGAACACGAACGTCGAGGATAGCGCAGGATTTATGAATGACCTTCCCCTTCTAAAAAGTAAGTACACCATTTACAAATACATCTTTGCTCTTGGAAACAAGAAGATATTAAGCTAGCAAAATTGGTTTTTCTATTTACTTTGCTTGAAGGCTTATATCGATGTTTTTGGTAGTATTTTTCTTCCCAAAAACCATTTTACTGAAGAGAATATTAATTAATTACGGTCAAATACGCAATGAACTGTGAATGAAACTGTTTCAATTGATGTGATAGACTTCTGAAAACTCAAAATAACTCAAAAACATTTTCTTAACTAACAATTATATATTTTTAGATGAGGTTATGATCTTCAGCAATAAATTCTATTCCTATCACAGGCATGAGCCTTGTGTTTTCATTATACTTTGGTCTTTCTACACTTTTTAATACTGTTGCACATACACCATACCTATATATATATGGGATAAACGTGATATGGCATGTATATTATTATCGCCTTTCTAATACATGTGAGTTAATATTTTAGTATCACGTGCGATGGTAACTGCAAATTAAACCCAGTTCATTTGGAAATTATTCATATCGTAACTTATGCTAAAATTGTAGGACTATGATCACAGATGTTCACGGATGTCAAAGTCGGTGGACCATTTCATTAAATATCAATGACCATTATTGTGCGATTAAAGTATTCCTCTTGTAAAAATATTCTTGTCAGTCTAGCATTTGACGTAATTCATAAACGTACAGGGACGTTCTTCGATCGAAAGGATCCTGAAAATAACCGAAAAACTTCCAAAATAAATATGAAATTAACTCAATCATTAGTGTACCCAAAAATTATATGTACGTATCTTAAAAGTTCTTCGTCTTAACAAAAAGAAGAAAGTTCTCATGAACAAATTATTGAACTTAATAACCTATTTGAAGTTTTCTCACGTGATTTAGGAAGTTACATTTTAGTTAGCAGTTATAATTTTTCATGTAATCATGTATTTGGAAGTAAATAACGAAATTTTTCTGAAATCACAGCTATTGTAATTTAGCCTAGCTTAGTCTCTAGAACCGATGTTCGCTCTTTCAATCGTAAGCTTGTCGATAAAATACTTCCTGGGGTGTCTTAATTTCTCATCAACTTGTGTTTCCTACTTACTAATCAGTATGTTAAAATCCAATGATTGCTAAATAATTTATAATTTAGATAAAAAAATTTGTTTCAATATTTTCAGACAGTAGCAGTTTTGTTGTAGACTATTTTTAAAAAACCATGAATTTTTCTTTTAGAATTGCTTACCATGCCATCCTTTCATGTTTCTCTTTTTTTCCACCTAAAATACAGACATTCGTATGCATTTGGAAGAGTGATAACGAGAACACAGTGGCGATAATTTACGTACCGACAACAGCGGATTCTTTGGCTTAAAATGTGCTTATGCATTTGGCACTTGGACAGCTATTCGACGATTCGGATTTGAATACCGATTCGATTCCGTGTGAAGTGACCCCAGCAGTCTGCATTTACAAAATAAATACCCCTCAAACCTTCCCCATATACCAACCTATTGTTAGCATTCATGTTCATTCCCATTTCAGGATGAATTTTTTTCTCTCACTCTCTCTCCAAGAGAAAAAAATGACTTCCCAGTCATCCTCTCATCTGCTCGCTCGGTCGGATGCTCTCGAGGTCTTCTTGTCCCCAATCCGTTCGAATTTCCGATGCGCCGCCCCCCACCCGACATCGGCTCCACCCTCGTCGATTGGCCGGTCTTAATGCGGCCACAATGCCCGCGACAAAGCGACCCTCCCCCCGCATAAAGGACCTGGTGGAGTGGGGTTAGGGAAGGAGAGGATGAGCGAATCAAGGAAGGAGCGGCCTAATCGGACAACACACTCCCCCCATCATCCCCCACTTCAACTCCCCCTTATCCTTGCGTGTACCCTCGGGGGCTCCTATTTATAATGCCCAAGTCTTTTCTGTCAGCGCACTGTGCGAACGTGGGCGTGTTTAGAAAGGTCCCTTCTGGCGTTGAATCCATGCGTGCGCTTTGCCAATGCCTCGGGCATAGATCCGGGGGATCCGTTAAGGCGAAAAGTGTTCCAGTTATATATTAGCCATACGAAGGCACTTTTTTTACTTGGTCTGTGGGATTGGGAGTGAGGGGTAGAAAATTGGTCGCCGAGGGAAATAGATAATTTTGGGGAT
The DNA here is from genome assembly GCA_002093875.1 of Calopteryx splendens. NCBI lineage: Eukaryota > Metazoa > Arthropoda > Insecta > Odonata > Calopterygidae > Calopteryx > Calopteryx splendens. The sequence goes on along the minus strand of LYUA01000052.1, from coordinate 233,419 downwards.
GGGGTAAGGGGACGTGGAACGGAATAGGATTTTTTTGTTAATACTTAAATAGTTTGGTTTTTTTAAAAAATCGCGAGTCCAGCTGTTCTCAAAAACTCTTTCCCATTTTTGTGAAGTATTCCTCATTTCCCGTTCCTTATTTCTCTGCCAAAGTATCGCTGTCAGTTAGATTTCTTACGCTCTTAATTTTTTCATCTTTGTAGTAGTTCATATCGCAAATTCAAGGTGATATTTAGAGGAATTAGTGAAATTTAACGAAATACTGAAAGTTCAAGAAATAAATTGTGGAGCTCTTGTGCGACTTCCGGGGGTAATAGTTATATACTCCAGGAGTATCTCCCGCATGTGAAAGTAATTCATGGTACGCAGGTATGTTTCTTAATTCAAGAGAGACAGCAAGACTCATGTTTTTATTATTAGATATCCAGTCAGATTCTAACTTAATATTTAAGAATTTGACTTATAACTAGCAAGAAGTCACTGCGGAAATAGTGAGGCAGGTATTTTAGGTATTTCTAAAAGGAAAACGTCAATAAATATTTCAATTGTCTTTTTTTATAAACGTCCGCAATCTCTATTGAAATTGCTAAAATCATTTCTCCTTTCGCGATTTCTAATCACGTGATTCCTAGGGTGGACTTCGTCTTCTCTCATTCTCCACACTCCCTCCATTCTGTGACGGTAGCGAACGCTCCCTTTCCTCGGAAATATTCTCGCCGGGGTAATATTCCCTTTCTTTCCCGCCTCCCATTGACACCATTCCCGTCCCATGTCAAACCAGGGGTTCCTTTTATACCCCCCTCCCTTAGCTCCTCCCACAAACACATAACCATGTGTCTCCACGTCCACGGTCTATAATGCTTTCACCTTCCCCCAATGCCTCCCCTAGTCACCGCCCACCTCTTTCTACCCCCTTCTCTCATTCACACTGCTGTTCCCAACCCTCGGTCTTTCTCTCCTCAACCAACGACCTTTAACCTCACCATGGGACAATCATTTTCTCGTCTCTCTTGCCTAGATCACACGTCGCCTTTTCACTCCTCACAGCCCTTCAACCAAACGTCCTGGTCCCCACTCAACCCTGTACGGGGCTGCTGTTCCCTTACCGCCATCCGGTGATATGTTTCACTCTCTCGTCTCTATCTATCTCTCTCTCTCTCTCCCTTCCCACGCCTTTCCCCCAGCCTCCCACTCCTTCCCCTCCCTCGTCCAATAACATCCACCTCAAGCCGTGCATGTGAGCGATTCAGGCGTCCGATTTTTACCATTTCACCGGTTTCGTCACGCTCCTTGTCAAAAGATTCTCAAATGTCAAACGAACCGTTTCCTTTTCGTAGCCAATAGGCACCAGTGCAAATGCGTTTCACGCTTCGGAGACGCTCCGTCGAATGTTGCATCGAGCTGGAGTGCATTAACTCTTAAGCGTCAGAGTGGATTCGTTCTCGCCCATTTCAGCATTGCCTGCAGGATGGGCATGAGGATGAGAGCCATTTTAGTCCCGTGTAACATTTCAGGGAACCAAGGTGAGTGCGTGGTGCCATTTACCAGACGTATTTTAATAGAATCGTGAGCAATAAAATATACCAACCATAATTCGTATTGTAAGGATAGGGTGTTTTTTTTTAAGCAAGATCAATGAAAAAAAATCACCATCCATTGGAACAGGAATATTTCGTAATTAGGGCGTCTATGATTGACTCACATTAAATTGTTGTTTCCACAGTGGGGATATATCATAACGGATATCCGATGGTGAAATGTTGGCAGGCAACCTCTATAAAATAAAAATGCTAAAGCATAATGGTGGGGACGATTTCAAATATTGAGTTTTAGTTTTTGTCTGGACAATATTAGTACCATGTTGTAGTGAACTTTGCAATTGAAAATTTTATGACGAGCAATCATTATTTGATCTTAATATTTTTTTAAATAACGATAAACTAATTATGAATACGGTATGTTTTTCTCTATTATGTTTCCTAATATTTCTCTTTTACACTTTTCATGGATGTGCAATGATTAAAATTCCAAATTATCATTGAACATATCCCAGCAGGCAATTGTCCAATTGGGCCCACCCCATGGGAGTTTTTCCCCTAATGCGTTATGCTTTGAGCCGACTCGCCGAGCAAGGCAAGACGAGTGACGAATTCAACGACGTCGTAAACCCAATGAGGCGTCTCGTAAAGGCACAAGCTTGGCGCGTGGTGAGGATCATTTTCCTCATTTACTTGGTATAAAAAAATGCAAAAAATCCTGGATTTACTCGAGTGAGTGGTTGCATTGCCATGTGTCGGCTATCAAGAGTCTTCGGGAATGGGATCGTCATTTTTTTCAACATTGAAAATTGTGTTTGCGTGGGATCAGACCGCTTCAGGGTATGAAATTATCGTACATCTACCTCTACGCCCAACTCTGCGAGCCTCCAATGAGGACGTGCTGCAGGGGATATTGGGAGATCGGTTAATATTATTTCACGTGTACCATCAGAGTAAACTACCTCCCTATCAGCAGCCCGCGAATTATGAATTCCTCGGCAGGCAATGGCATTTTTATCAAGGGTTGGTAACGTAGTCCGGGAATCGATAAATACCCAGGATTTTTGACCTAGGTAGGTATCTACTTTTCTTGCCCTAGGTACCATTCCGATATATTTTACTCAATAATTTCAATAAACAGCAGATGTTGGTGCAGGTACATAAGAACCGAGAAATACTTAGGATTCTTGGCCTAAGTAGTTGTGCCTAGGTACCGTGGTGCTGGTAGATACCAAGCCCCAAGATTTATCCCCAAGCACCAACTGCTGATTTCTATTGTGATTTAATGCACAATTGTCGCATTGGAAGAATGTTTGAGGATTAAAGTACGTGGTTGGGAATGTCGAAATTTGTCTATACCAAACAGGCCGTGTTGTGATAGTTAAGACATGTCTTCACCCACATGTGCGATTCAATGTGCCTAGTGAACAACGGCACACCCATATCTTGAGAAAATCTTGCTCCACTGGAAATCAGATATTTTATTCACCTTGGCGGCGTCATTAGATGGGTTATAATTTCTGTCATCCACATCCTAGAATATGGTTCTGCTTAGTGTCACGATGCATCGTAATGGAAATGAGAGCATTTCTTTTCTGGATTGAAGAAGCATGCTAATTGTTTAAAAATCCCTACGATCCGCGTTTTTTCAGTTTCATCTCTCCCGCGTACCATCAATAATCCCCATGTTATACCCTCCTTTTCCCTTTACAGTTTTACAATAAGAGAGGAAAAATTATTTAAGGAGATGAACGTGTGCTACTTGCGGAACTGAAAAAAAAATTGCCTCTCTCTCTCTCATCTTGGAAAGTTTACACCTAGGCACAAGCCGCAGACAATACAATTTGTGGCCGATTTTAGCACGTGAAGCATTCTGAAAACCACGTCCTTCCCTCCCATGGAATCATGTGCGTTGAAGGGAGCCCATTTGATTGGAATGCCAATGAAGGCTTAGATAAGGAGCCTCCTCTACCGCCGAGGGAGAGCACGATGTTAAGTGCACGCCCATTTACCTTTATCCCCCTTCTTATCCTATTTCCTTCATCTGTTTACCTTTTCAGCTCCGTCGCCACTCCCCCGCCCCCACACCTCCCTTCACGCTCGAGACGTCCTAACAGTAAATTCCGCTCAACCCCATGCCATCATCCTCCGCCCTCCTCCTTCACCCTCCAAATACACCCTTTATACCCGCGCCGCTCCCTTTTAAATCTTTGAGCCTCGTCCTTTCCCGACCTAATTTCCGACGCCCTCCGCCCTGCCTCCCCCTCCCATCGCGTCGAAAGCCCACCCTCCACTCAGCCTCCGTCCCCCTTTTCGCACCTCGCCCCCTCCTTCCTGTCGAAACCCCTCCACCATCCACCCCATATTCTCCAAAATCTCCCCCTCCCGTTTTGTCGTCCACTCAGCCCCCAGTGACGACCCGAAACCCCCACCTCCTACCCCTCCCCTCCGATTCACTAGAGGGGGCTTTATGGGTAATTTCAGGGGATGTTGCGCTTGTAGGGGGGGCGGGAACTGGGGGGATGGGAGAATTGCGGGGTCGGGGAGGTTATTTCTTGCCCGTCTGAGGAGACACAATGGGCATCTGGGAGCTGAATGGTGGTGGGGCGGTGGGAGGGAAACACAGTGGTGGGCGCACGCATTTCGCATTCGAGTCGGTTTTCCTGGGCGTGGCGAAGGCGGTGTGACGTCCCGGGCAGGGAGGGGGATGGGGGGGCGGTTACCCCATCCCCCCCACTCCTCTCCTCCCTCCTTCTTATCCACTCTCTCCCCTCACAACTCAGGCACACACCCCGCTCCCTCACTTCCCTTGACATCTGTTTCTGGAACTCGCGGAATGGAGGAATACTGTCGCGTACCCGAAGGACGGATCGGATTTGGGAGAAGAATAGGGATGCGCATTACTTCCTTTCCTAACCTTTCTCAGTGTTGTGAGAGAGGAGGTGCTGGATGGGGCACAGCCACTGATTCTGATCGTATTGATAATTCAACACAATGATACGTTCATTCTACGCGCGAGACGAAAATTCGCCGTTTACTGCCGAAGTCAATAAGTTTATCATGGGAGAAAAAATAAAACCTTATAAATGGAGAAAATTAAGTAATTACTTATGAGGAAAGCAGGATCAAATTGCAGGCACATCAAAGAATATTATGTAGGCCAGTAATTAGAAGTTTTAAATGCTAATGAGAAGTGTTATAAATTATCTCCACTGCTGGCTGACAGCTACATAGCTGGCCAATTCCGCGATATTTTTTACTGCTAAATAATGAGCTCAAAAAAACACCACGTCACCATGAATTGGCTTTTACCGTAATATTATGGGTTTTATATAAATCGCAATTTTTCTTTCACGTAGGCCATCGGGATGGCCACGAATATTTTGGGTAGAAGCCGAGCTGTAAAAATATTAATTTATTTTGCGTCTCTTCTAAGAATGCTCAATGAAGCTCAACAACAGTTTCTGGATAAGTGGATGTATAATGTGAATGACGTTTATTAATTGTGTCAGTTATTCAACGGGACACTCAGAAAAAAATTGATGGAACTGCTTCTCGACTAAGTGAGAAATACAACTTTTCGCAAACCTTATTCTTCCGACAACCGGTTCCGTTGCATTCTTCGGGAAAAGGAAATTCCAAAAAGACAGGCTTTATATATATGAATTTTATATATAGGTTGAAGGAAAGTGGGAACTTTTATGGCGGTATTGAGGGCATGAATGATTCTTTTTCGATTGAGAAGGGTAGAAGATAGAACTAAAGATAGAGTGCGCCTTTTTTATCGCTCATTCGTTACTTCCTACCCTCCTTTGCCTTTTTAGAGGGTCATTCGAAAGTTCAAATAAATTTGTTTCCAGCACTTTATTTTGCGCAAGTTCTGAGGCCCTGCATTGACGCGACTTAGGATTCACGCTTCTGGGTTATATACACAGCGTTCAACATTAAATGCATTGCCTCTAAAAATTATCTTCTACGGAGTATTTTTGTACGTAAATGTGCCGTCGGAAATAAGTCAAAACGAACCTAAGGTCAGGAACGCGGTTTTCAAAGCTGCACGTTAATTGAAAAGACCTGAAAAACAATTGTAGGTGTAATACAAAAATTCTCACATTCTGCAAAAAGTAGGCAAGACACTTTTTTTTAGATCAGGTTCATTGTTATTAGAAGGTTTTGAATGGAAAGTTACATTGATGCATTGGTTTACTTTTATCTCCAGGCATGTTTGCTTTTAAATAGAGCTCTCTCAGTATCGAGTGTCCCTGACGTTATTAGGGTGGTTTATTGTTCTTTTCAAATAATTAAAAGTTTAAAAGAGAGAGAATGGAAAATAATTCATGAAGTCGAGGTTACATCCTCAAGTTAGGTACTCAATTTTTACTCTCGTGTATAATTGCAGGAGTAAATCTGTTGAAATCGTATAACTCTTGTAATAGCTTTGCTTGTAGATCTTTGATCGATTTTCAATCCTTTTACTGCAATAGTGTAGAAGATTTTTTATAGTAACAACATTTTGTCCCTCGGTGTCTGTTAAAAGTTTAAAGTATAGGTATTCTTTCTGGGTGAGTTAATATATGCCTTCTAATTCAATCGACTCAACCTTCAACCGCGTGCTCTTTTCTTCCTTTATCATCGCTATCTTTTAACACTTGTATTCATTGGGAAAATTCCTCTTTATTTTTCCGCTACCCCGGAATATTCAGCGTAAATGAGGCCATTCCAATTAATAATATTTTTTATTACTGTTAATCTACCAGTTAGGGTAGGTTTCTGATGGAACAGGAACAGCCCTACAATAAACTTTTATCCATTTCCGCATACTTTTTTCCGCCCTTCATTCCATTCCATCCAGGACCTCTAATATTTTCCTCCCACCACTTTGCTTACCCAACATTCTCCCCTGCATCACTGTCTTCAACAATCCATCCCTCTGTACGCCCTGCATCCTCCACCTTTCCTGCCTTCTTTAGATTTCTCCCAATAGGCTTCTCTGCTCCCTCGTCATGCGCAAAGCCTCGTTAGTTAGCGTTAATTTTCCTTTTCGTCCATTTCCTTGCTCAAAACCAAGTAATATTATTAATGAGATTAATGTTTAACATAACAATTCGAATTATTTCCCTTTTGACTATAGTTTCTCAGGCGAACTAATAACACCATTTCCGAATTTCTTGCTTGATGTTTTAATTTCTTTATCTAGCAGCATGGTAACGTTAAATAAATTTTCATGAAGTCAATAAGAGCTTCGTTTAACAGCTTGAATAATTTTAACTTTAATTCTGTTTCAACCTGATGTTTCATGTTAATGCTATGCACTGATTATGCATTGCCTTCAAACAAATTAATTAATCGATACTATTTGTTTAAACCTGATATTTCTATGCAAATGGAACATGGGTCATTCCACCGTTTGTTTCTTAACTAACTTTGGCACTCAACGGAGACGTTGTAAAGCTGTATGAAACAACGTGCAGATCCAAGATACGTACCTTGATTTTTATTGAAAAAGGTTGCCAAAGATCAATGGGGCATATGGGTTAGGTGTACATTTGGAAATATGCCACATGGGTGATGAATTTGAAATTCAACTAACGAGATCGTTACTATATACGAGTTGCAACTTTATGGTTATACCGAAATATTTATTTATAATAACACGTCTTGTCTTTCCTGCTGGCCTTGTCATCTCATTTGCATGAGCATATTTTTTCCGACTCTGATCAACTTTTACTATTTCATTTTTTCAAAATTAAGAATTTTTCTTCTCTCTTTAGCAGGTTGCATATTTTACATCCATTATTGTTTTAAGGTAAAAATTTATATGGTGATTTAGTCAGCTTTTCTCCTGATACTCCTTATTGATGAAATTAGCTCAATAGATATATCAGAGAAATAAATGTGTATAAAGATTTACACAAGCAACATATCAAAAGATGGTGGTCTCGGATTCCCATTTCATTAGACTCACGATTTGGACAAATCGTGGAGAATAGAGGTTATCCTGCTGCGAAGAATTAGGATCGGAATAAAATCGTAAAAAAACGTATGCCAAGTCTTTTTAAGAACTTTTGAGATAAAATAAGTGAGAAAAACGACATTCAAACTAGAAGGGATTGAATTATTTAATTCGGAATAGGAACATTATATGGGAGTCACTCTACATCTAACAAACATATTAAAGAATATGTGGATCCGCTCTAAGGAAAGCAGAATTCATTGTTCTGATTTTAGGAAAATGTAATGAATGAATGAAAAAGAGGTGCAATTTTTTACTGGCTAAAACTCAATTAGAATAAACGTGGCGTTTGGGATACCCTGGAAAAAATGAAATAATAAATTTGATAGAGCTCAATAAAGAGCTGACATAATTATATAATTTTGTTACGAGGAAAAGCAAATGTGTTGGGGCTACATTGAAATAAACTATGACGTAAGAAATTCCTTCAGAATACGTGCAGTGCAAGTGAGGTAGACTTAAAACAGCACGCGAGTTTACTTCTTTACTTTCTTTCTTCTATATCTTTACTTGTACTGTATTGCAGTTTACTTTCCTCTATCCTTCATTGCATATGTCAGGTAAATCTTAGAGGCATTTGCTTGAGCATTTCCCCTCGCTACGCTGATTCTTTTGATTCCCGGCGCGTTCTGCCTCAGCAAAATTACGACAATTTCACCTTTATGCATCAGTCTTCAAAATCTCTTCTCCCCCTCTCTTCTAACCTTTGTCACACGAGTTGGCGTCGCGAAGCCCAGTGTGTCACTTTACACCTTTCAAGTCTGCTGCTCAAAGTGTCGCTTCGTGCACACACGTCCCTGAGGTATTTTAACTCTGCAAAGCTCTCATTCTTCGTTTAACCCATTACGTCATGCGTATTAATCATCTCTTGATGATCATGCGGGATTGAAAATACGAAACTGAGGGCGTGACAAATCGTGTCGAGAGGCACGGAGGAATTCTTAATTTTTTTAAACTCTCAGCAGTGTTAAACCGAGGTAGTCGTCAAGAATTGTTTTCGCCCGGTTTATAAAGAATGCATTCTTCTCAAATTATTTTTTTTTTTAGCGAAATGACCTACGTTGTCGAAGCACCTTAATCTAAATCTACTACTACTCAAATTATTTGTTTAAGGTACTTCATTGTAGTTATGAAAAGTATGCATTTAAACGTGTAAAATGGGATAATATCTCTCACTCGCGTGCTTGATTATATAGTAAGGATGACCATCTCGTCTTTTGAAGCTTTTCCTGTCTTAGATGATTCTCTTGTTGCGCATAGTTCGTCTCTGAATGTCTCTCATCCTTCATGTTCGTCAGTTCGGCCTTACGTCTAACTATTAAGAGGGAAATGGACGTAATGCCGGTGTAGACTTTTGTTTTATTTTTAGAAAAATGTGCACTGTATTGTTGTTCCTTGGAGACTTAATATCATGCCCAATTCCTTGTAGGAACCTCTCCACCTCTGCGAGTCTCGTGTTAAATGTTTGGAAAGCTTCTTGTGTACTCAGCATTGGGAAGGCGTGTCGGTCGTTAGGAAACGGTAGGAAGGTCACAATGCATTTAGTTATTCCGCCACTTTGAAAAAAGATGTGGAACCACTAAATCCGTCCTCGTGGAACACATTATTTATTTTAAAGGCTGGCCCTCTAACTCCTCCCCCGTAGTGGCTCTCAGAATATGACGTAGCAGTAGACGATATGGCCCCGTCCCACCCGTTGTAAAGGGTCATGTGTCCCCTCCGCAGTTTTAACTGCCTAATCACCCGTTCCAGATTAATGACTCATTTTCTTAATGATCTTCAGCCATTTGAGGTCATTCTTCGTGAGTCCAATGAGTGCTTGTTCCCCCTCTCTTCAAGCCTATTTGGCCTCGGGGCGCGTACTAAATATATATATCAGCCCTCGCCACCCTTCATCCTCTTCCCTCCGCTCGCATCTGTCGCTTACCCCCCCCCCCCCC
>LYUA01000052.1:156901-177393 GCA_002093875.1 Calopteryx splendens | reverse complement strand
CCCACTTTCGAATTCCATTTTTCGGAGGAGCATTCCGCAACACTCGGGAAGGAGAAGAACCAGCCCAGCGATGGGGAGGATTTTTGTCCAGCAAAATCGCTCCCTGACCATAGGAGCTCGATATTGAAAATTACCATTCCTTCCCTCATTTTATTTTTACTTCGGGACTTAATAAGAAGGGGGATCGCTCGGTATGGGAGGAAGAACGGAATATTTGTGTGGAACGAGGGTCCCAGCTTCCCGATAGCGGCTTTCTAAGCAGCGAACGGACGGCTATGCGTTATCTCTTTCTTATTGAATTCGTGCAATTTGGTGTACATTTTTGCCAGACTAATAACTCCCTCTTGTTTTTATCGTTGCATTTTCTTACATTTTGGCTCCTGATAGTTTCGCAAGGAATATTTGCGTCACTTAAATTCTCCATCCAAGTATATGTTGCGAAACGTCACTTAAGATAATGGAAAAATAAAATTTGAGAGTTCAAATCGTTCTTGACAGCATCCTGGCATCTGTGTCTGGATTTTGGAGAAAGGTATGAGACATCCTATTATAATTTGTGCTACTTAATATGTACATTTAGGATTTTTCTGGAGCAAAAGAAAAGCATTTCTATTCAGTATCTTTTACATGGGTGTTTATTTTTGCATCGATATATTTATCATGACTCTATTCGGTATATTGAGATGGATACTCTCTTGCGAATTTAGAATTTCGGTGTGGGACCGGCGTGTTACTGGTGGCTAAAGTTATAAGGTCTCGTGTGGGGCAAAGGAGTCAACGTGATTAAAGAAGTCGTCGAGTTATAGAGTAGCTGATTGGAATTTTGCACAATTTCATGGAAAAAAACTCGTTTAAAAGTTGGCAAGATTGAGTACATAGAGTATGGGAAGCTTAAATTGTAATATTATCTCGATATTAACGGATTTTTTTCTTCTCCGGAAGCCCATTCTCTGTTCAGAATAATATCAATCAATCGTCCCAATTGTCGATTTTAGATTATTTTAGCATCACCCTTTTCTGTTAGTAGAAACCTCTACCACACCAGCGTAAAAATATCCGTCCTCAAGAAAGAGACCAATCTAGGGATAGGTTCGGCTATAGGAGGTAGGTAGGTTCATTGCTCTGGGATACACGGTGATGGGATGAGCGGATATCGGGTGGTTGAAGGGATGTGGGAGGACGAGGAGAAAGTGGAGCGGAAGAAAGGATAAATTGAGAGTGGGTGGGAGTGAGGGAGGGAAGGATAGTTGGAGAGAGGGAGATGGGAGGAGAGAAGGCGGAGGTTTCTATCGTATACAGAAATATTTTTTTCTCAGCTCCTAGAGAGAGAGAAGAGGAAGGAAGAGGGTGAAGCGTTGGCGGTTCATGCATTCCTCTCTGGGATAAGTCCAGGATGTTTGGAATACTTAGGATGGTCGGAGAGGGGGAAAAGGGGAGTGAGCGATGAAGGGGAGAAGCGGTGGGAGAGAGGAAGGGGAAAAGGGGTGGGAGAGAGGAAGGGGGAGGCAGGGGTCTTTTGGAGAGGGCGGCAGCCAGGGTTTGAAATTGGGGCTGATGGGGGGAGGGTGGGGAAGGAGAGAAAGGGTGAGAGAGGAGAGGAAGGGTGAGGTGGTTGTGGCATAGTGACGGGGAAGGAACGTTAGTGAGCACGGACCGGGGGCTCTTTGGGATAGGGATTGAGGAGTGGAATGGGCTGCAGTGGAGAAGAGGGGAATGGCGTGCGTAACGTTTTAATTAAACACGCGTTTATTGAAGGACAAGATGGAGGGTGGGATTCTGTGGAGGATGAGGTGGAGAGGGTCTGAAAAGAATGGCATGGACTTCGGAGATGGGATGGAGGGGGGTGTAGGAATCAGACGCTGTTTTCGTTTATCGGGAGTTAGGGAAAAGAGATCATTACTTGAATTATTTTTATGCTTTGCTCAACTAAGCTCAGATGGCAGGAGAGAAGAGTAGCGAGGAATAGCAACGCGGATCTTTCTACATGGTTCTTTTTGATGAAAATATTATCATATTACTTCTCTTTTGGCTAAAGCTGAAATCAGCGTTATCCAGATCATCTCAACATTTTAATGCCTTATGCCTTGGAATGGAAGGTTTAGAGCTCGTCTTCATAATCTAGGATTAAGTACTAGAGCATGGAATGATGAATATAGTCTATTGGGCTAGGTTTTTGGCTGACAATTTGTTTCTCGTTTCGGATATTTCAATAAACAATCCTCTATATTGAGAAGGCATGAACTTCTTTAGATCATAAAACAAATATTTTGGCATCTCTAAGGTACATGCTTTTCTTGAAAAATGCTTATGACGCCTATTAAAGATTCAGTAGATTGGTTCTTGGGGGATTGGAGTTGGTTTTTTATTAATGTGAACGCAATTTATTCATTACATTATATTAATTTCATCTAATATCAATGACATTTATAGTAAATCTTTTTGCTTCATGTGTATCGTCTAGGGTTACAGTTTACAGTTACAGTTAAGTTAACGGGGTAGTTCTTTCCGGATTCCTTTTGCCTTCCAAAACCTTCCTTTTGTCTTTAGTTAGCCACCGTTTTTTTAAATGCGCCATATCCTTCTTTTTCATATCTTTAGCGTCTTCTCCCACTGTTCGCAAGCCTCCTTCGTTAGGTGTTTGATCCATTCATTTAATATTGAGGTAACATAGATATTTGAACTTAAAACATGTTTATTAAGATAAATTCATAACAGGATTTTGATTTTATAAGTAGTAGGTGTTAATATACTAATGCTAATACTCATAATATATATCTACTCAGCCCTTATCCTTCTTTCGAGGCACTCACACCGGAAATTTCCAAGGTGAAAAGGTATGAAGAAGTAAGAATAAGATAATGTTTACAAGTAAATATTTCAGATTAGAATATTTTTGCTATGCTAGAAAAACCAATGTTAAAAGAGATTGTCGCAACCTTTAAGTGTACTTATCTATACGTTACCAATTAGGCATGAACTTCACTGAAATTCATCATCTGACACAATAGTACCTGGAAATGATATTATTTATAAAAATTGGGTGCAATAGGTATATTAAGGATCTAAGAAAACTTATTGCTCGTTTCCTTTGTTATTGAAATTGGTAAAGTAGGTATATGTTCTATAATGAGTGTATGCTTGCGTTCTCCAAGGTTTATACCTACAGTCGAGGGGCTAACCAAGTGACTCGAAAGCGTGGTGGCGGTGGGATCTGAACTATCAATAATATCTCTCTCCATCATAAACCAACCGTTGCCGTTCCCTCATCCAGGAGCCACGTGTCGATTGTGTAATCGCAAACGAGGGCGAAAGGAGAAGACGACGCTAAAACGTCCTCATTTGCGTTCGGAAAGACTATTCGATCGTCACTTCACCCATCTCAGAATAATAAAGCATCTTAAAGTTCCACCGTAGCCCCCGCTGTTGCTCTCGCCTTAAAAGAGCAGCGCGGCTCTTTTGAGGTCTGCCCAGTATGCCTCCTACCGTCTAATGAGTTCCCCGCCTCCCCTCTGTTTTAGGCATGAAGCCACGTCACGACCAGAAGGACATGCTCCTGGGAGGCGTGGGTGGCGGGGGAGGAGGAGGGGGTGGGGGCGGGGGAGGATCCTCTACCACCACCGACGTGTTCTGCAGTGTTCCCGGGCGGCTCTCGCTTCTGTCGTCCACGTCCAAGTACAAGGTGACCGTGGGAGAGGTCCAGCGAAGGCTCTCCCCGCCGGAGTGCCTCAACGCCTCTCTGCTTGGAGGAGTGCTCAGGAGGTGAGTACCCTTCTTACTGACACTCTCTATCCCTATCTCTCCACGCTATGCTCCCACTCGTTCTTCTCTGAGGAACGCAACTGTGTTCCTGGTGGAGGATGCAAAGGTTGAAGATCCATGAATTCAACGGAGTGGCTGCGAGTGAATTTGCGGCACATTCTGCATTTGCAGACGTTAAATATAGCCCAGATATAGCAGATATAGCCCAAAACTACGTCCCTAGTGCACCGCTACAAGGAGCATGTCATGCCTATCGGATAAGACGCCCAATCGTTCATGATTTACACCTACGATATCTTTTAGAGTTCATTCATACGTGCAATTTGCTCTCTTTTAAATACATACCATGATTCATTCCCGGATTAATTTTAGAGACAGAACTCTGCCACTACAGAAAAATTTACTCTTCTAAAATTTGAGATATTCGGTTGAATGATATTTCATAAATATCTGCTTCGATGCCTGTTTACCTTATTTCAATAATTTGTAAATTCTCAAAACATTTATTGGGCTGGTGGTGTAGTTTTGAAAAAGTTTGCCGTAAAATAAATGAACATGAAATATCGTTATTATAATTTGATATAAAATCATAGTCTCTGCGGAAATGTTTCCGAAAATTTTGTCCTTGATATTTGTTCTAGAAAATCATCAATCTCATCAATTTTAGGCTAAATCAAATTACCCATAAAACTCCAAGCGAATCAAACCGTTTCCTGAATTATGTTTTTTATGTGCATTAAAAATTCGGAGAAAAATAATGTGCACATACTTTTTAAATTTAATTTTAATAAAAATTTGGAAATTACGACCAAAAAATCGATAAATAGATGAAATACCTATCGTGAACTTCCGATGTGTTGATTCCCAGCTAATATAGGTAATTAGTTTTTTTACTATGAAGACAAATCAAGGGTCCTTCATAGTATAATCTACCGTTGAAATCTCCAATCTGTATACACTAATAGAATACTTTTCCCATTTCTACGCTTAGAGAAAGCAATTTAGACAACATTTCGACATGGTACTGGAATTATTATAACAAGCATTAACTTTTGATACTTGAATGAGCTTTATTCTTTATAAGTAATCAATAAATGACCAGTAAATTTTTGAACGCTCGAAGAGCGAATCACGACGAACCTACAAATGTTCAGAAATGAACCAACTTCTCCTATCTACCGCCCATGGTCCCGCCTTTTGATTGAGGTCATTTGAATTGCATTCTTTGATGTAAAAGTTCCTTCTTGAAACTTGTCGGGTAATCTCTTCGAGATGGGAACGGTATCGGGGAGTCGGAGAGGAAGCGGGCACTAAAGGGGAGAGTAAATAAACTATCGAGACTTGGGCAAGGAGAGCAGCGACTCTGCGGAGCAGGATGAATGAATCGGCGATAAGTGATTTGGGCCACCGTTCGAGAGTAGGCCGTGGGAACCGACTCCCGTCCCTTGACTCTCCGGCAGATGTGCGCAGGTCGTCAGACGGGCCAGTATGCAATTTCCATTTGGCTCACGGAAGAACCACACCCTTTACCAAGAGAAAAACGAATAAGGCTGTTTTCAAGAATGAAGTAAAAAAAGAGAAAATTCTCCGCAAGACTCTAAAGGAAGAAAGAAGTTAATTTTCTCTGCAAATATCGTCTCCTATTCGAAAGTCCATTTTCGTTCTTCCTTTCAAATGTTCAAGTACATCAAATGTAATTGGAAGTGAGTTTTCGCGCAGTGACGATTTTGAATTCGATTATCATTGCTATGAAAAAACAGAAGTATAGTAAGGCATTAAGCAGATGTTAACGATGCCAATAATGATGTTGAGAAAGTTTTCAAAATTCCTTATTTTATGGGTCAATCCTGGTCCGAAAAATTTAAATGGTAAAATTATTTTCAAAAGAATTCACCGCGAAGGTCGCATAGGCGATCCACTCACTAACGCTTCCTTGCTTAGCATCCAAATACATCGTAGAGGCACCCTAGAAAATAAGAAATGCCATCCATTTGATGGATTATTATTTTATTTATTAATCTCTCTATCAACTTATATAAATATATGTAATTAAAAGGCTTCCCGTATATTACGTCAATTTAAACAAAACAGAAATATATATCATTTTATGTCGCAATGTTTCAAGACACTAAATATAACAGAAATGGATATAAATTTTTATTTCTCGATAGTAAATTAGTAGCATTGTGGTAATAAGCATGAAAGTTATCAATCTCGAAACCATTTATCGTTACTTAATGAGTTTTGAGCTTGAGCAGAAACGGAAGAATATAGGCGTTCCTTTCGTCGACAAAAGAGAAATTTGTGCCCGTTTGACCTAGAGAAAAGTCGAATGTTAAAGATTAACAACTTTCATTGCGATAAGTGACGTCACGCATAGGGAAAGGCAAGTGGTCATCGGTTTCCAATAACTCAGTTCCCCTGACAGCGGGTGGTGGCGGAGAGGTCTGACTGGGAAAAGCTCAAGGGGCCCCATCCAGAGGGTCTCAACCTTTGGACCCCCGCTGTGTCCAGATCGCGATGATCGGGCGGTGTCCGAGATAGAGCGGGGAGAGCAGCGAGCACTAGTGGGTGGAGCTTGTAAGCCCGCCTCATCCACGCACGACCCTTGCAGCTTTCTCTCTTTCCCTTCCTTAATGTCCATCTCCTCGCCTTTTCTGTCAACCATTCCCAATATCAACCACTTACTCTTCGTCAGTGATGGGTACAACACCGTATAAGGTCCAGCTTTCTACGCATCCACCCTGCGAATGGCCGCTTCAGTTTTGAAAGGTTGAATGCCGCCATTGTATTTCTTTTTCGTTTTGACCGTGACCTCTTCCAATTAGATTTTTGCGATATCCACTTGCGACATGCTCACATTTTTAAAGAACTATGTGTGGTGCGTGCAATGTGTAATACCTATGTGAAGTGGCTTCAAACCTGGAGTCTTGGAAGTCTAAATAATTAACCACGTATTCTTATGGTAATAAATAAAGACAATAGTATTAAATTTAAAATCATTACTATTGACAAATAGTGGCTTTAGAACTGGAGGTTATATTAAAAATTATATTGAAGAGAATGATGGCTCAAATTTTCTCATGTTAATTACGTTTCCACACCTCTAGAAGTGGATTCAGATCATGTTCTAGAGAACAACGATACCTTGATTGGCTTAAAAATATTCATAAGGTAAATTTATTTTTACTGTGCTAAAGAATTTAAAATAATCTCATCATGTGGCAAAATTGCTTTCTACTGTTTTTAGAACGAAGGGCATTTAAAATATTACGATCATAGTCTCACATGTAAAATTGTATCTTCCATTAGCGTAGAATGGTAATTAATCGAAGCAGAAAACGTAGCCCAATGTATTTATCCTAGTGAAATGGCTCAAATTCATGTCTTCTCGTTATAACCTGCGGAACTAGCACATAGAAGTTATTCCACAACTCTATGGGGTGTTTGAATCATACATGTGGTTCAACAGCTCGGAAAGGTTTATGATTAAGGAGTAGAATATAATCTCACAAATCTCTGTTCCTTAAGTGATAGTGCGTAAACAAGGGAGAGATGCAATTATGGTAGTGCCTACCTCTCTCCCCATTAATTCCTTCCGCTATATTCACTGCGATTCAACCGTCTTCTTATATATCTCCTTCCTCTTCTCCATCTATTCCCTTATTTTCCGTCAAATAATTCCTCTCCTAGTCTCAAGCCAGGTGCTCCTCTCATACGTCTCGTCATATTGAGTAAACTGAGGTGGAAAGACAAATTATTGACTTATCCACTGGGTGCGCGATTCGAAGACGGGGTGAAATTGTCGCAGGCGGATTCGCTCCACGAAAATGGAATGCCACGAGCAAAGTATCAGATATTCCATGTGAAAATTGGGATCACATTACATCGCATTTTATCACAGAATGCTTCTGTTTGTTCACGATTGCACTATCCTCTCTCTCTCTCCTTCACTCTGATCATCTTTCCTATATTTTGTCTGAAGATTAGATTAATTTAATGACAATAATGGAATTCAGTCCTTGGTTAGAAGATTAAGCGTTTAGAAATCACAGTTTAAGATTTTTCTCTAGAGCTTTGTTAGCCGTAGGCCATGATTGTAGTAGGTTAATCATTTAGGTGCATCTTTGTCATAGAATTTTTACTTTTATTGTACCCAAAAAATAATAATGACACTTATGTAAGTGATGTAGTACTATAGTAGTAATTAGGTATCCATCCTCGGTTAAAGCCGTGAATATAAAATTTAGGCTCGTAAAAGTGAGTAAGATTGCTTTAGTCAACTAGTACAATATCTATCACTCTTGGCCGACCGATAATGTATTTATGACTGTTCCAGCGCTAATAATAATTGAAAAATGTAGTCATATTTCTAGCCCAGCTTAAAAAACAAGTAGTGACATTCCTTATGGTGTGTGAATATAAACCAATGATTCAGTGCATGTAATTGTTTACGTTTTAACCTTTCCATTTCGGATGGCCATACCTAATCAACTAAATTATTGGGACCAAAATGCGAGTTCGATCCGATAGTAATTGTCCAATAAGTGCGGTTTTTTCATTGCTGGTCCATTCTTTCAATGATCCATATTTAACCGCTGGCCAAAGATCTCGTCTAGGATAGCCTTCCTTTTCTTAGTTCTAGAAAATTTGTCTCGAATATTTGGGATATCCTGCTCCTAATATAATTAACTCAGTTTGTTCTATCTTTAATTCAGCCCTTTCTTAGATCACCTTCTAGGAGCGGTTTCATAGTATAAATAGCATTCGTAAAGTGGTTGCAACTAAGTGTTTCCAATATGACTGTAGTAATGCGGACATATGAATAACAGTAATAATGCAAGTTAGACATCAATTTCACCTCTCAGAATATTCGAAGATATTGTGATCTCCTGGTCAGGAACGTTAGGGTCCAAAAATATTTAAGAAGTATCACTTACCTTGTATCGCTTTACTTTGCTGACTTTGCTAAATTTATTTCGCTATCAAGTACAAAAGAACTCTTAATAATTGCTCTTTCCTTACCTAAAATATTGTTTTTTTCGAAATAACATGCTGAAAATAGCCACCGCAGTACTATGGTCACCGATGCATTATATGGATCAACTAACCTGGAATACTTCACTAAAAAAAGTGAAATATTCCGGGTTAAACATCTAGGTGATGTCTATCGTACAGTTTTTGATTGATGGTTCAAGTTTATGTCTGTGCGACCTAGGAGAATGACTTGAAGAAATGAGCTATATTTCAAATGGTCCATTATTTCACGATTCTCTTTTTCATCATTTTTTCTGTCATTAGTTCTCTTTCTATTCTACAATCATGCTTCCTCTGTTCTTTCGATGACGGAAAGGTGGACAAGTAATGAGACTCAATCATCTGAACTTCACCAAATATGAGTGTTCCTCCTCATTAATCCATCCCTGTCATTCTTTCCCTTTGTTTATATATTAATTTCCTTCCATATCTGTCATTTTGTAGCCCACATCTTCTCTTCTAGTTCTCGGTCTACCTTTCGTTGCGCCTTCCGTATCATTCCTGTTTCTATTATTTCTGTTTTTTTCTTTTCTCGCCGATGCGTTATCTCTCGTCCCTTCGTCGCAATGCCAGCCTATCCTCATCCTTTCGCGCTCTCACGGAACTAACCTGCTTACAAGTTGGTACGTTTCTTACTCCCTGTAACAGCTGGCCCCTAGATAATTAATGGTTGAAACACACTGCTCCCCTACACGAACCACCATTACTATCCTCGACTTAATTTAAATTTATTACCCTCTGTAGTGACTTCGATTTCTTATTCGTTTATTTTGGGGAGCACCTCTTCTCGAAGTGACTTCACATCTATGAACAATACTCATATCGCATTCATTGGCATCGTGTGCTATTTTTTTCTCTTTTCCTCATAAACGAGTGGCGCATACTTGGAAGAGCGTTGGGTCACTAAAGGGAAGGCTCCCGTATCACAAAGAAATATTGCTTCTGTAACCGTGAATTAATACCGAAGCTATGTGATCGTTGAAATTACTTGTAACTATTTAATTAAATCAGTATGAAGCCGGAGTTCCAGAAGTAGATAAAACAGTCGTCCAAACATGGAAAGGAGCTACTCACTCTTCCCCATAAGCCGTGTGATTTGACATGCCATAGGTCATGGGGTGAATTTTATCCTATCCTGTCAAAACAACCTTCAGAAAGATTAATTAATTTTCAACAATGAAATGTTTGAAAACGAGTATATCACAAGAATATGGTGGCTTGCAAATGCTAAAATATTTATAAGTGAAATTAGGTCGAGGCAAAAAATGTGTATGACCCGTAAAAAATCATTTGATCCTATATTAAGTCTCTGTTTTTACAAAATGTGCATCTCCAAAATTAGTAGTGCAGTTATGAGTAGGCTTATAGCAGAAGATTACTAATAGGAAAGATATGCTTTCAATGCAATTAATTAGGTAATTCACAATTCGCGTTTAAATAAAATCATGTGAAGAAGCAAGGGAGTAATGGTCTTGGTACGAGTTACAAGTTAAAACTAAATCCTTCATTTTGAATGATTCCCATGTGCCATTAAATTTAGAATAATTGTTTTGTTTTATAGACACCCACTGTGAGTTTCCGCCGGCAATATTGAAATCTGATGAATAATTGCCGCAAATAATAGGTCTTTCGGAGGAAATGACTCAAAGAGAAAGGAGGCTACACGAGCGGATCCGCTGTGTGGTTCGTATTTTCACTTTACGTGCTCAGTTGTGTCGAAATGTCTTTTCCCGCATATTTTCCTGAACCCCTGCCTCTTTTTCTATTAGTCTTCCTTCGTATCGCTCGCCTTAAAGACTAACGGAGCGCGTCGTTGCGCGTATAAGTCTTCGCCCAGCAAAAAAATGTTCTCGCGAAAATAATCATTTTTCAAGTTACTTATTATACGCATTGTGAATACTAAATTGGACAGGCTCTTCCGCAAAACGAAATTTGCTGCAAAAACAAGCTCCCCCTCTCTTCGTTTCCATTCGCCCGTGGTCTCTCTCTCTCTCTCTCCATCTCACATGGATGTGAGAAAGCGCTATCCCGTGCTTCTCCCGTTGCCGTAATTTAAAATGAATTACCTAACCGTTTGTTTTGCAAAGCACTCCAACCAATTGCCTGGTAAATTATTTGCTGAACTTTTGCAGTCGTTCTTTTTTTCTAGACTGCCATAAAGTGAAAGTGTTTGACCGAATCTCTGCAAGTACTAAAAGTGAAAAGTAATTGAGTTTTTAGACCCATCTACATTTTTTGTAGCCAAGGCGAGATTTTTTGCGAAATATTTTACTAGACAATCTTTCCTTTACATGCAGGATTTACTGCAATACGCCATTTCTGTCTTCATCGGTAAAAAAAGACATTCTCTTGGCCTAAAGCAATGATTTTCATGTATCCTGTTCAAGTGGTCTTTTGATGTTAATGGCATAGAACCATCAATTTTTCGATATGTTAAAAAGAAATATCTAGAGTATAAATAATGGAATGATTTCTATTTTTTATATCCTTCAAAAACACGATTATCCAGCGATGTTAAATTGGTCCTAAATTTGGAAACAGAAATGGATAATCATAATAGCTGATAATTACAATTATCTATCTTTATACCAGTTGTTTTAAGTTTTAGCAAGTCTTCTTTCGATTCTTAAACCAAATTCTGAATTAGAGAGCCAGCTGTAAAATTGATGGACTGGTGACTGCCTTTCAAAAATGCCAAACGTTTTTATTAAACGCTTCATGTTGAAAAGGATAATTTGTTCTTTATGGCATGAAATTAATGGTGAATTAATTATATGAGGGAGATCCTTCGAGCTGGAAGCAAATTTCGTAGACTGAATGACCATTTCTCGCCCCATTTAACTGTGGCTACACGAAAGAAATCGAATACGTGTTATATTAAAGTGTTTATTTTTCAACCCTCGAGATGGCTTAATGCTCGAGCTCAAGACATTCCTTCTTCCCCCGACCCCCCTTTCCCCCTCCCCCACCTTTAGCCCGCCTTTCCAGCACCACAAGTGTGTGTGTGTGTGGCATCCCGCTGTTGCACAGAATCTTGCGAGCCTAACGGTACTCTTGGGGGCACCCCTGGCGGATCTGCCCACCGCTTCCGAGACGACAGTTATCCTCAAAACGGGCGAGGCGTTGCACGTTTTCTTCCAAATGAAAAAAGAACAAGAAAAAATACAAAGAATTAACAGGAGACGGTGAGAGAACAAACGCCGACGGCCTGGAGGTTTTCCGAAGAAGGAAGTGCGAGGATGGTAGAATTTGCTCGCGACGCACCGCCGTGGTGTAGCACTCCAATTTCGAGGCATTAGGCCCCAGGTGCTATGTCCTCAAGGAGCATCTCTTTCGCCGCATTTAGCAATTGCGTGCATCGCGTGCGTTCCTACGAACTCACGGTCTGCAAAAATTTCTTGGGCCATTTCATTGTTGTTTCTTTTTTATCTGCTTGCTTTTTTTAATGGTGATTCAACCTAAATTTTAATTTTTTCGCAAAATTTTTCGAAATTGCCCTTACCTCACGATCAAGGTTTTGTTGGGATGGTGTACCTAGCATGGGCGAAAAGGGTACCTATGCATGTTTTTTCGGCACGTGTTATAATTAAAATTTTCAAAGAATATTTCCTCCAACTTCTTTGCGTTGAGTAGTTAAATTTCTCGAATACGAATCGTAACTTGGAATCATCTTAAATGGCCCTTCTTCCAGTCTCTGTGGATAGTTATTTTGTAGAGTCAATTGCTTTGCATCAACTTTTAATCAGAGTAGCGCTCATGTTTTGTGCAAAACTTGTGTTTTCATGCTGGTTTCCAATGATATACGCCTAATGTCATCAAACTAAGCTTTTTAGTTTACAGTAAAGTATTATTTTACAAAATCCTGATTTTGTCCTCAAATCACTCTTTAATGCAATTTGATGTTGTAATATTTTCATGCGTTTAACTCCGACCGATGTCTAAAATTGCGTAGCAAGATGAGTGCCAGGTAAACCCAGCTTTTGATCTCTCAAAATTCTAGTAGACCTACGTGTTGTCATAAATTATATAGTTTCAACTAATTTTATATTATTTTGTCACATCTTTATCAGCTAATAAATTTTAATTGGTCCTAATGGTTTTTATTTGGAGGACTTTATGTTACGGAAACTATGAATTTTTTAACCTGATTACGTTGTTTGGTGAGATTCGAGAGATTTTCTTCCACCTTTCAAAAATATTCTCTTGTAACTTATTCATAATTTTATTCTGTGAAAGACTTTATAATGACCCTGGCTTATTCACGCGAATACATTTTCACGTTGTAAACTATTATATCTGTAAGGTAAAGGTATTTAATCAGCGATTTCTAGCGCCCAAAATCTTGGGAATTACTTTTGAGGTGTGCGAATTTGTCACATTTCGTATAGATACCTACCACCAGTTACGGCTCGTGAAGGAGAGCAGTGCGGCGGAGAATTCCCATTTACAACTTGAGCAAAGGTCATTAATGACAGTTAAAGAATTCAGGGCCGAATTAAGGATATATTTACTTACTTAAAACGTATTAGACTTCCTAGTACATGGACTTCTCAATTAGATATGTAGTGCGGTGATTGGGTTTTTTCTGAGTGAGGCAGGCGGGCTCTCTCTGGGTGGCGTCAGCTCAGGTAGGAAATTTTAGGCGAGAGGGGAAAGGATGGATGTGGGGTTTCACTGAATCAAAGGGATTTTCGGAATGAGATATCCAACGCCCCGAAGGCTTGCTAACTAGCTCGTTGCACCTCTGCTATAGGGTGTTGACGGTTTCGTTGCACAAAGGCGAGCCCCCTGTTGACATTGTGATGTTTCATCGTCGTATTCTACTTGCCAGTAATGGTCAAGATCAAGTGAGTATATTATTATACGCTGAGTTTATGGTTTAAACTCACATATTTACGTGCCTCATCACAATCAATTTCTCTATGCTGTAACTGATTCCACAAAATTCCACAATTTTACAGTACTTTGTTAAAACAAAGCTGCCACCAGAAATAGAAATCCCGGTAAGCTATAAGATTTTTCAGCCCCACAGCTTTGCGATTTGTTTCATGATCATTATGGTCGTTGTCCAATATTCAATCAAGGCATAGGTACCATAGTTTCGCGGCTTTGTGTAAAAAAAATAGTACTTACGCCCCGAATTTCAAAATGTGATAAGGTGGGGAAAAGGTTTACCGGACGCTTTTTCGTAACTGTGTTAAGAATTATAGTCCTATTTGTTTATTTAAAAAACGAAAAAAAATTCTTCAAAGTTGTTAAAAAGGATATTTACTTGCCTAATTTTTGTCGCAGAAATCTCTATTATTTCACTTATTCTATGAGGAAAACAATAAACAAAATAAGCATATTTATGCAGAATGATTTTACTCAAGCTTGGACCCAAGTACTTTGTCCGGTCATGGATGCTGCACCATCATCACTTTGAGCAATCAATTTGTCGGACATTGAACTAACTTGAATTTTTTTCTGACTCACAAAACATAGCCCAGCGAATACTGTGTGCACTGTGATCACTTGGTATCTATAATGAAAGATACTAGTTGCAAAAAGGTGTGTGAATTAATTTGGTGAGCGCTTCTTATTCAGTGATCATTTTTCTGATGCGGTGTTGTTTGAGCCAAGTTTGTTTACAAAACATTGGAAGGTACATACTGAAACTAAATTAGAGACTTCTGCAGATTCATTTAGGTTGAATTAATGTGACCTTTCACATGAACTTAATGTTTTATACATATAACCGAACTGAATTCTCGAATGCATCATTTGCGTTAGCTTATCATAATTAATTATTGTAGTAATTTAGTAAATATTTCACCAGAATCCGTTTTGCTTTTGCGCTTCATACGCACGACTTCTTTGATTACTGCAGAAAGTGAACGGTGCTTTTCGACCCTTAAATAATAGAAATATTTTCCCGAAATACTATGAAAGAAGGGAGACTGTGCAATTCGGCAATGAGCTCCGTTCTGCTAATTGCCGCAGTCGTAGGCCTGTTGCTGTCCTCATACTTGTTTTGACACATTTCAAAATTCCACTGCGAACATGCTCAGTGGCAAATATGGATGGCCAAAAGTCCAAATAAACATCTTAAACGATTCTGGTAGGAAAAAAAGAAGTCGATTTCTGACCTCTAGGTTCAATGAAATTTCATTTTGTTTAGTGAGTGGTTATTTCGAAAAACGATAAGTATTGTTTGGTAGTGTCATTTAGGTACATATCCTTCTCCTATACTAATCAGGCACTAAATTGTTAAATTACGATTACTTTTCATAGGCTGCTGGATTTTCCAGAGTATAGAGTCTGCGAATTTATGGATTTCTCTTCGTTTACGGTATCAGTGAGTCAGTCAGCCGGGCAATTTTTTAGGCTGAATCATCGAAGATTTCCAAGGTTGTTCGGAGCCATTTTTTTTCGTCCCACCCAAATATCGCATGTCGACCGCAGCTGACTCTTGGAGGATTTTCTCTTTCACGGTTTGTCTCGAATATCTAAAAGAATTATTTCTAGATTCATTGCTGTGGTAAAAATATTTTCCCTTTCTAAATAGTAATTTCTACTTCCCTTCCTCCACCCTATCTTATCGCAAGTTAGATCCTCGGCTTTCGGTCTCAAACGTCGCTTGTCTCTCTTGTCTATTTCTCGTTAAAGAAAGAGCAGAAATGAAGACGAAGAGGCAGGTGGTCGAAAATAGTTTTCTCGAAAGTTCACGTACTTGTTGGTTCTTGGTGTTTATTCAAAAGGGTTTGTACCAGGTTTCTGTGATTCCTAAACATGTTGCGCGTAACTAAGTCTTATTACATTTAAAGGGGGATATTTTTTTGCATAGGTACTTCCTAAATCTTTAGAATTTTTTCTCTCTCACACTCTTAACATTTGTTCGTTTTAAATCCGTGAAAGTATTTCTCGAGCTGGTCCTTAGTTTCCAAGAGCATTATCATCCCATAAAGCGGATGTTTGTACTGTGTGCGGTTTTATTCCGGTCCACGAACCCGGAGACGGTGCGGCTATCATCCGCATGCGTGCAAATGGGAGATTTCGAACGGGAGATAATTCCATGGCTTGTTAAGGCCACTTCTCGAACCACAAGGTATCTCCCGGCTCCCCTCATCATCTTCGTTCACCATCTTTGGTATATTTTCTTATTCAAGTTGTTTATTGTTTTGTAATGGTCGGCAATTCACGGCATACTTGGCTTTCGTCCTAGTGTTCATGTCATTAATCTCCAGTTAGTCATCGCAAGACCAATCTCATTGTGCTAATATTATATATTGGCATGTGTGACATTTAAAACTAATTGACACATGAACTGTTTTTATGTATGTTTCCAAAGGAAGATAAAGGTATATTTACATGCAGGTACTTAGGTAAAATACTTTACTACCGAATCATAATTATGTTTCTTAACAAGTCCATGTTTCAATAGTTAGAGTTTCAGTTGAATTTTAATAAAAATGCGTATCAAATTAGTCTTATTGTTTCTGTGCTACATTTTTTCTACATTTTACTGCCTAGATCTGAATACATTTTGAAATGGCACCCTCCAAGTAAGAGTTTTGTATGAAAGCATCAATGTATTTTATCCACAAAATTTTTAATCGGTCGTTTCTCGTTGGATGTAAAATAAAGCTAGGTTTTCTATGACGAAATACTGGGATATTTTCGATTTTATTGTTCTCTTTCTTTTGCTTCGTCTGTTTCCTTCTGCTGCAAGTGGCACTCTGAAATGCCACTGTCCCTATACCTAATCACGCAATACAAAATCGTATTCGAACTCTTTCCAAAAGCGTGATATTTTAACAAATTATTTCTGATGACATGGGTGAGCTAACGTTAAAAATTGATGATAATCTAAAATAATCCTTATCTATTTGAGTACCTCTGTTGACTTAGTATTATCTTTGATTAATGCCAAATGATTTCTCTCCGTGGGGCCGTGAAAATTCAAATTTTGAAGCGCTTCATTAAAAATTCCAGAGGTTACTCCGCTCCGCGTAAGAGCCGCGGCGTTGTCCGCTCGGAGGATGGTCCAGAGAAATTTCCATCGGTTTCTTCTCACCTCCAGCCCCTCGGCCCCGATTCATGTCCGCTCCATTCACGGGCACAACATCGTCGGTCATTTTCCTGCTCTCGAGTAGAGCAAAGATTAGGGGGAGTGGAGGGAGGGAGGAGACGGTGAGAGAGTCGGGCGGCGGGTTTGTTGTCCCTATTCATTCCACCTGTCGCGATTCCTTGGCTTTTCCCTCTCGACGAGATAGCACTCACTGCCAGAGTCTTCCGGCACGCGTTAAGAGGGAGAACGTCACGAAAAACAGTTGGTGCAACCCAAGGTTCGTAACCTTGGGTGCAACCAACTCTCGGAAGGAGGTGCCACGAATAGATGAGGTCGTGTGAGGGATATGGATAACGTAAGTTTAATGTAAGGGTAAGGATAATTTATGGATGAAAAATGATACATAGAGTACTCTTATTAAAGCATATTTATATCGGGAAAACGAATAGAAGAAATTAATAGCAGAAGGCGGATGTGGTTATAATCAGGTGTGGGTGAATGATGAAAGAAAGATAACCCCTTTCCAGAAAGAACATTAGTCTTGCCAGCGGTAAACAGTCTAGTTACCTTTTTAAAAATCTGACATCTCCTACTACCACGTATTTTATACAGAATGATGTTAATAGCTAATGAATTCATTTAATAACGTAATATTAAATTAATTTAGCATTCTTTGTGTGTTAAGTGTGGCACCCTTAATAAAATAGGAAAGATTTGGGAATATCTTTGAATGCTCTTACACCCCCTTGAATATACCACTGGTGTTGAAATTATAGGCGTGTAGAGTGAAGACTGAACTGAAACGAAAAAGACTGAAAAGAGTTCCGAGTTAGAGGATACGATGAGTGCATAAAGAGCTAAGGAAAAGAGCAGTTCTTAAACTTTTTGTGCTACGGATTCCGTTGCAAAATCTGGTGATAGTAACCCAACTTTTCTCATGATAATTTACTTAAGTTTAGTTTCAATATTAGTAAAAAAAAATCTCTTTGCCGGTAAAATAGTGGTGAATATAAGTTTCAATTCTTTTCGGACAAGTTTTCGGATGGACGCCCTGAAATACATTCATGTGCTCCCGTGGGAGCCTGGGACGGCACATTAAGAACCTCTGGAATAGAGGATATCTTTCTAGAGTGAAGAGACGTGTCCTCGAGAGTACTGGAATATGTAAAGGAAAATATTATTTTTGCTTAGTAGTTGCTTGTCGAGCTGGGATAAGGGAAGCCCGATGTTTAGCGTCCCATTTAAAACGTACCTACTTCATCACCGATTACCCGGCTTGGGTTCGATACCATTAGATTCCATGATATCCTTGTGGGCATTCCAGTGTCAGATTCGTGGAGTGCTTTTAGTGCAGGGAAGCAACCGTTTGGAAGGAATGTTGATCTATGCAAGTCATCTGAGCTCTCGGATGAGAGTAGCATAACACCTACCCGGTGTTTTTCTCCACCCTTCTTGCACTCACTCAGTACTCCCAAAATATCCTCGTTCAAGTGAACTGGCTGACAATGGATCCCCGCGGTTATAACAGTGATTGATGTCGCCAAATTTACATTATACTTGATTACTCACCCACAAAACAGGGGATAATCATGGAATCCCTGTAATGGACACAATTGTCTTCAAGCCATTACCACAGAAAACAGTGGTTATTCTAAAATGTTGGGTGTTGTTCTGGTGAAATATGCCTAACATCTAATTTTTGAGTCTTCTATTTCTCGAAATTCTGAGCGTCTACAAAATGTGGAGATCAATGGAAGCACCACAGCATCACATATATATTATGACATTTTTGTAGCTCATCAAATTTTTTCATTTCAGATATGTGTGTAGATTTTATAAAAGCAATTGAATGAGCTTTTTTCAGATGTAATTTTGAAAAAGGATCTATAAGCGTGAAACGTATAAACGAGGATTCATATAGACGTGGCACTCCTTTAGTCCAACTTTTGCTAGACTAGAATGATAGTCTGATAAATATATTATATCAATTAAGAAGTTGTTCTCACCGTCAAATATAGTATTAGCCATTGCTGTTTTTTATTCTGTAGTTGCTATTTTCTGATATAATGCATTTGCGGTGAGACCTGAGTTTCTCATCGATAACCTGGAAAAACATGTGATAGTCGTCCATTGAGTAAAATTCATGCCTACTTACGTTGGTTTTTTCATTATCATGAATTTCATTTTCACGGCCCTAATTAGTTAAAATTGTATCAACGATTTTTTTCTATCACGGCTAATGTTTTGGGAATAAACTAAGCCTAATAGCTCCACTTCTTTCCCTAGTGTCATTCTTTTTTTTTTCAAGACTCATTGAAGATTCAATAGCAGGAGGCGTGTACAGAAGACCACGCTAGCCTGAGCATAACCACTCGACAAATGTATGAACCGCGCGGGTTTTCTCAAAAAAAATGTAGAAAGAAGCTCAATCGGCGTTATATGTCGACTTGAGCGAAATTGTTCAATTTTTTGCGGTGGAGAGGATAATATTTTCGCGGCATATTTGAGCCGGTTCTCCGATGCTTCACCTCGCTTTATCGCTGTCTTAAAGCGCTTCTCATTACAACAGGGCCCCACTCTCTCTTTCTCTGTCCCTCTCTCTCTCTCTCGTCTCCGCTCACTCGAGCATCCTCAGTGGATTCTTTTCAAGAGGCGGATAATCGGCTGGGAGATAGCGATCAAGAAACTTCTCAAAACTCGTTTCCGTCCTTTCTCTTTTATTTCATTTTATTTTGCTTCTTTCCTTCCTAAAATTTTTGAGCGTAAACATTCGTCGTGAGCAGGAAACGTTTAATAACGATTCTGATTTAGATCGTCCCCGAAAAATAGTCTACGGACAACATTCAGCAAAATTTAAGAGTCCATCTGTTTTATGTCTGTTGGTATGGTATCAGTGATTATTCGTCCTCGGGCATCTTCACCGCGGTTTGACTCCACTGGTGAATATGTATGTGCTCGAACGTCCTTTTTGAGAGACAATTGGAAAACTGTGTGACGAAGAATAGATTAAAAATATATCCGTCCCAACTTCAAAAAAAATTACTAGTTTTGCCTCATGCTCATATTTTACGCAATCGGCCGATATAAATTAAAACTAAACGTTTTCTCCTCGGGTAAGTGTTCATACCACATAATATTTTGCGGCGGAATTAATTTTCTCCGACCAATGAGAAATCTGAAACCGCGGTATGCACAGTATTCTCGCGGACATGTTAAAAAAATGCATTGAGCTGTGGCCTGGAGTGCACTCACAACCCCATAAGGCCCTGAGGGATGGGAATCACGTCCGTGAACGATGGTCAATGTAAATCTCCAGGATCAATGAACCTCTGGGAGAGGGTCCAGAAGATAAAAAAATATATTAATGGCTCCGGCTACACGGGCGAGCGAATCAAAGAAAACCATCGAACCCCACAATATCCCTCCCGAGAACTCTCTCCATATCTGTTCCTTTCCACATTGCCATTAATAATAATACCCCCCCTATCCCGTTCCCCTCCTCCCGGCTCCATTTCCCCATTTTGCGAAAATCTCTGCGAAACCACAAAACAAAAGACTGCGCGGGCTGCGTTGTGCCCATTTTCTCGCGATAGGCTTTTGGCTTTTGTGGGCAGTCGTCGTCTTGCGGCTTGGGGGGGGGGGGGCG
>LYUA01000052.1:144337-156883 GCA_002093875.1 Calopteryx splendens | reverse complement strand
GGGGGGGGGGGGGAGCGGAGGGAAACGCCAGTCGGTGGAGGTAGGACGGGAGCGGGAGGATGGAGGAGGAAGTGGGTGTAGCAGCGGAACGGGAGGGAGGGGCAAGGGGGGGGACGTTAGGGGAGGAGGGCAGGGCAGTGGGAAAACCCTTTGATTGAGTCCGTCTTCCGCAGCAATTTGGGTCCCTCCCGCATCTGCGGGAGAGAGGTGTGCTTTTTTTTCCTACCCGCCTGAAGTTTGACTCGTAATGGCTCGCATAAAGAATGCTTTTCCGATGCGTGATTGGAAACGGGAGACGGGAGTCTCTCTCCCCCGCCCCCCCTCTCTTTCTCCTGCTCTCTTTTTCCCCATCCGTGTGTCCTCCCGTGGTCGAGATCCTTCTTCCTCCCATTCTCTCCTCCCTCCGGAGCGCGCAAAATCCATCGAGAGGGAGGGTGTGTGCGTTCGTTCGATTTCGATTGCGGATTTGAAAAGTGGGACAAGTGTGCTGCCGCCGCATGTCTCGTTGCCGGACGGCGGCCGCAGCCGCCACTGCTTGATGATCTGTGAAACCTCAAAACAGCAACACGATCGGGATTGCAATAGGAGTATCGAATTCTTGGGGCGGAGAGATAATGGCCCCGTGACGTCATCGGGATATGATTAGACGTTACGGTGGTAAGCAGGTGGATGGGAAGGGTAAAAGGAGCCGGGGGTGAGTCCCTTTTGAAGAAAATGATAACGGGTGCGTTTTCCCCCTACCCCCCTCTCTCCCACCCCACCTCCACTTCTCTGCGATTTCTCCGGTTGCAATTTTCACTGAATTCCGGAACTCCTACTCGTCCCGGAGTTCCTCAAGACGGAATACGTGTAATTTGCGATGCATTCATTCCTTTGGGTATCAATCCTTTCACTGCGGGATAGTTTCGGTAGCGTTTTGAATTGTTGATATAGTTGTGTAGAGGTTCGGATACCATTCTCAAACGAAGAAAACGAAAGATCCGTGGGAAAGGTGTAAAATTCATAAATTAGCTTAGCAGTCGCCTGTCGCGCCATTCTAAATTGGAGTGCATTTTAAATTGTTTTGGAATTTTTTTGAAAATGGTTTGAAATAATATAACAGAAAAACATTTCGTATTTCAGTGGCCAGAGTTTTAATTCTTACCAAAACTCAAGTGTGCCGCAATAATTATTTTCTCTTAGAATTTCGATGAGAGATGTAAATTTTGTATGCAAGATGTGATTAATGATCTTTGTAGCCTTAGAGTGTAAATCATAGCTAAGAATTGTACAAAACGCTATGGTGCTGAGATAATAATAACAATCATATTTAACATACTATATGCAATCAAATAAAATTCAAGAATATTCTTTCAATGTATAAATCTTATCCTTCGCGAAAGGAGGAAAAATATTTATTTTTTTTACGTGTAACAGAACGCGCAGAATCTATTGACTGTTGTAACGATGTTTTTGTAACAGTAAAATTGCATTCATCGCATTATTTTAATCACAACCAAGCGTAAATAAATATCTAAATACTGGGTTTTCATCTTCATTTATGAGCAATATTATACTGATTCGACACAAATATGTTTAACCATTTTTGGGAAAAATCAATAAAACTGGGAAGTTCCAACTCAGCGGTCAAAACTATACTGACCGAAGGAAATATGCATTAACATAATATTTTTGTAAAACATCGTAGTAATAAAACCCAAATAAAATGTATCGCCATTACTTTCATAGGTACACGGATAGTAAACTACAAATAATCGGTAATATAACTGAGTTTGGGAACATGCACCAAAATTTCCATGTCATTTACACTATCGCTAAACGTACCTAAAGTCGTATACACACGGACTTGTCTAAATCTATCCGGTTTATGATCTAGATCTAAAGTCTCCTTTGGTGGTTTCGTACAATGCTCACTCGTTTGATAGGGGCGGAGAAGCTCGTACTTTCACCTTGCAGCGTTATCACAGCCACACTTCCTCGTATAGTTCGCAATTATGTACTGGGCTCATTCGTGAGTGAGGGGCCCTTCCTCGTGGTAGCAGGTGGCACGCGCACCATTCGCACAGCGCCTACCAGGGGTCATGGGGTCTTGCCAACGTTAGATCGCACTTTTTTTTAAAGGCAATCGCAGACTCAGGTGAAGTGGTCTCGTAACGTGTAAATTATGAACGATTATTATTTGGGTTAGAGCCTTTAACCCCCTTAAACGAATTCAGCCGTCAGTCGGCAGCTCTTTTTGATAACGTTGCGGAACGGCATTCTTTCCCTCTCGATTAACACCCTTAAAAGTGAGGAGAAATGGGAGTTGAAGGATGCAACACGCCCTTCCTCACGTGAGGAAGAAGGAAGGAAGAGATATAAATCAACTCGGAATTCGTGTGTGAACTCTTTCCTTCT
Organism: Calopteryx splendens; assembly: GCA_002093875.1. NCBI lineage: Eukaryota > Metazoa > Arthropoda > Insecta > Odonata > Calopterygidae > Calopteryx > Calopteryx splendens. The sequence goes on along the minus strand of LYUA01000052.1, from coordinate 154,486 downwards.
CCCCAATTGGCCCCTCATCCCTTCCTTCTTTCATTGGAAACGAGATTTTTAAAGATGGTCTTAATGGATCCAGCAGTATCTCTTAGTAGAAACCGAAGAACTCACTGAGAGTTGATATGCGTGTTAATCTTAAGAGAGTAATCTTCTTCATCAAGTTAGTCTCGTGCGCAAGTGAAATAGTCTCGTACAACCCATGTTATTCTAGATTGATCGAGTTCCGGAGCCTCACCTATGAACATGGGTTACTTGGGTATATTTAGTAAGTTTGCTTGCAGCTCCATGTTTTTAAAAAAGCAGCGAAGTTTTTTGGTAGACTTATTGCATCCTTCGGTTCGGTAATTTTACTTAACCTATAGGTTTTAAACACATAAATTGACTAAAATTATTTAGAGCTGACAGTAAGAGTCAGATGAATACGCAAAAAAACGCGGCGATTTATGGAAATTGTATAGGTTGTAGGTATAAGAAACCATGTTCTTTCAGTTTTTGCAGGAGTGGTAATGATATCTGCACTGTCCAAGCGGGTCGAGCAGTTTTTTCACAGTATCTGTAATTGTAGTTGTATGCGTACTTTCTGTGGGTCTCTTTATGTGATGAAATCATGATCGTATTCATTCTTCAGGTATTCATTATTCTTTCTCTCAATCGTAAGGGATTTTTGTACCCATGACGTACAGTAACACTATACGGGAATATGCACTCTGCATTCATTGTCATCGGTATCCGAATGAAATAGTTATGAACAGTTGCTTCCCTCTCTAGCACTCCGATGGCACTCCACTTCAACATTCGTGCAAGCTGTCCAGAGGAAAGGGACCGGCAGGGTCCGGGTCGCATTTAACGCCCCCGGCGTGCGTGCGTCTGTAGGTATCAAGGCAATTTCGATCTCCTTTTCCGGATGATGTCATCTCTTCTGCTTCCTCCGCATTGCTAGTGTTTTGACTCATCAAATTGCCGGACGCTTTCGGGTTTCTCAATTTTTTCTAATTCCTCCAGCAAATCGTTTCCACGGTATTTCTCCGCTTGGAGGTGTGCATATTCAGTGTCTCATGAGAGGTATTCTTCCTCTCTTATCCGCATCCCGTTAAACGTTCTCACCACATGAGCGAATCGTATTTTGTAATGCCCTGAGGTTTTAAGTTGACGAATTCTATTTAAAAAATTTTAAATCATTCCGCTTATGTTTTCTTACCGTGTCATGTCCGAAGAGTATTGAATCGCTTTATAACGCTCAGAGGTGAAGAAAATTATCTTCGAGAAGAGTCATATTCATTGTTAAATGTGTTTTTACTCCCTGTGAGCTCGTTAAATACTGCTTGGAGGGTATGTCGTTCGGGGCACAGCTGAGGAGTAGATAATGCATAGTTTGTGCAGCCCGTTGGCTTTTAATAGGTCTCCTCTATCCTTTCTCCGTGCGTAAGGCAGTAAAAATCCCATTTATATCCTCTCTTGCTTTAGACAATGAGATTGACAGAAGGTCATACATCACTTTTGTGTTGAAATAATTTGCTGCAATTAAATTTTTGTTCTCAATCTGTACTTAAGAAGCTTATGAATTTTCCATGCTCGATCTGAGTAATTCTGCGTCATCAGAATCATCAGAATCGAATTTTTTTAAAATATTATCATTCGTATTCACTCCTCACCTTCAACTAACATAATGGCAATGTCCTGTATTTTTTAGGAACATACCAATTTTATTCAACATAGTCCATCCTGAAAAATTTTACAGAAAGTCACGTGCAAGAGAAGTTGTGTTGAGAAAAAATATGATCCATGTCGCAAATCACTTCAACAGGGACGTAAAGTGCAGATCAAAGAAGGGATGGACTGGTAAATAGAATGGATGGAGAAAAGAGGCCATATCAATGTAATTTTTAATGAAACGGAACGCTAATAATAATAATGATCCAAATAATATAGAGTAAAATATGTGTTATTCTGAGATTTAATGATAAATTTCTCAAGAATTAAAATCTTCGTTACTACTGGTCGAATGTAAGATATTATATCCATAATTCATACTCGTACCTGTTTGTAGTTGTTCTCTTACACTAGATGTTTATTTAGTAAATAGGTTGGTATCATTTGGCCGTATAACACTTCCAGTAATAACTAGGGGATGTTGTCGAAAATTAGCTAAATTCTTAGAACCCTGAGCGCTGATACCCAGGTTGCGGTACCGAGCTATACTGCCTTTGGTACTAGTACCTAGTTTTCTCGCGCTGAGTAACAACCCCTGATATTAATTCCGTTATTAATTTCTCATATATCCTTGAACGGAGTACATTGTGGAAAGGTCGTAAAAAAATGGAAGCAAACATTTATTGATGAGGGAGTAATATTTCAACAAATTTGTGTCATTGCCACATTTTAAAATGTTACCACGTATTAACTTAGTTCGACATGGAACGTGAAAGTGAAGCCTAAAAATAACCTATAGAAGAAGTAATATTGTTGACCTACCCTGAATACTCAATTTCTCCACTCGCACACGCCTGTTAAATAATGAATATTACCAGTGGCGTTCATTTAATTTTAAGTTATCCTTGCCAGAAATCCTTCGTGTTGTGTTCATAATCTTTTAATTTAATTTAAAAATGGATCTTATCCAAGAAAAACAATGTTAATTTTAATCCATTTCATGTTTTATTCCTTTCATGCATTACACGATTGAAATATTTCTCTAAAACGAAATATATGGATACCCAGGGGGAACAAATTAAAATGTCCAAACTGGTGGTCATTTCAAAGATTCCGAATTTTACTCCAGGGAAATATCATGATGTGGCACAACGCTGAGCATATGAATAGTTTTAGAACGAGTGTAGTAACTTTTTATCGCATAATATTCCTGATATTGCCTTGTCATTGAAAAATTCTTCATTACATAAATTTAAATCGTGATATTAAAGTCTTTAACTATCCTTTCTGAATGGACCGTCTTTTTTTTGTTTTACTGGACTGCCTCCACGACGCCGCTTCCCCAATCACGCAAACAGGTAATTCGAAACCGTAAGCTCGTTCAGTGTCACATTCTCAATTTTTCAACACTTTTAATCTATTAACTTTTTCCAACAACCCAACTCGTGTTCCTTCAACTTTTACACTTGCCCTGCATCGAAGTCGCTAATGTATTTCCACTTACTAACGATGGCCATGGGAGCGGATCATTGAAGATTTATTCTTCACATATAATTTATGGTGGCAGATTTTGTTTCACGGACCTCGACGAAACTCGAGAGACGAACTGCTATGTTTCCTCACAGTTAATTTCCAGTCTTTCTTTCATCTCATGACTTTTTCTCCACGCCCAGCGCCATACAAGGACCCCTGGCCCGTGTGTCCTCTCACATATTCTTGTCTCTAACTCTACTAGGTAGCATACGATGGCTCGGCTCCTTAAGTTCATGTTCCTATACCGTGGGCTTCCCTCTACATCTGGCTCATGAAGCCGGTTTGTTCGGCATCCTCTATTTATCAGGTAATGCTGTTTGGGGATGTGTTCGTGCATATTTTAAAGTTGGACTGTGCTGATGTAAGCTTGCAAATCGAATCACATCTCGAGATTCAACCGTTAGGTTTGGTTCTGCATTCCATACCATCACTCAAGATTTTAAAAGTTCTTTGAAATTATTTATGTCCTGCACACACGTTCAGTATTTAATTTTCAACTCCACAGAAGTCATTCTGACTTTCGTACTCGCTGCATGCGATTATGTGCCTTAAAATATCTTCCATATCTAACGTTTATACATTCCAGCTCACTCGGTATATATTCATGGAAACATGAATAGATGCTCTAAACCTACACTGAAAAATGAAACACAAAAAATTTAATTGGCTCTTATTCAGATTCTGACACAGTCTTTGAAACGGAAAAGATCGTAAAATGGCTATTTAAAAATTTAATTTGTATGCTATTAACGGCACAATCGCCGCTTAAACAAAGTTATTTCAGTTACGTCTCTAGTTGTTGAAAATACAAATAAATTCTTAGTCAGATGATCCCTGCAGCTCTTGAACATCACTCACGGGCCTGTACCTTAGTTTAATCTCGATTCCCGCCAGTTTAGTTCAATTCTCCAATCCGTCCGTCTTCAACGGTGCATTCAATTCCGAGAGCACTTTTGAGTTTCCTTCTACTCTTTCCACATCTTTAAGCTATCTCTCTCTCTCTCTATCCTCCTTCGGGCATCGCAGCATGCAATATCTTAGACAAGGAGTCGGCTTTCATTCCGATACAAGCGGTCTGCGATCGCCCGGCACCTTGAAATTGAAAATGGACGGTTTGTCTTACGCTATCTCCGACTCAGAATCATTCTCATCCCTTCCCACTACGCCTTAACTCCCGTCTGTCGCAGTCTCGGTTCCCACTATTCTCTTATCTTGTTCTTTCGTACTCTTGTCTCCTCAATACCTCATCGTGTCTCTTTCCGTTTTATCAGGAAGGAAAGAAAGAGGAAAGGGCATTCTAAGGACTATGACTGCCGAAAAGTGTCCCTGGCCATACTGCTCAGGCACTAATTAGTCCCATGAATAATATACCTCACACGCACACAAATATATAGGAGATGCTGGGATATTCCATTGCTATTTTGGTTCGGCGTTGCGTAGAGGATATTTTAAGTTCACCGTCCGATAGGCGTGAAACCGTAACTCTTATATTGCCTTTCGTTCGAAGTAGACTGATTACGGTGCCCAGTTTACCACCATTATTGATCCTGTCCTTTAAACCAATTATCCTGCCAACCTTTTTCTATCTAGATATCCACAGTTGTACATCCAATCGAAGTTAATTGCGACTGCCAACTATAATCCGAAATTTTACACAACCGAATGATAAAGTATCAATGACATCGGAAAATTATTCGAAGAATGCTCACCGTTTAAAGGGATGCAAAGTATTGGCATTTTTTATGGAAACATTTTTGTTTTGACACGTGATGAAAATATTTTTTTCTTCAACAGTTCCCATCCATTGATGTTGGGTATTCGTTCCTTTCGTTCGATGCTGGTTACCTTTTATTTTCTTTTCTTCTCAGCGTTTCAGTGATTCTGTCTGTTCCTCTCTCTCTCCAACCATCATCATCTGCGCCATCAAAGCGTTGAGGTTTGCCCTCGTCCTATAGATTCCCATACCCGGCGTCGTTATTCATCTTTTACGTGGCATTGCTTCGTGGACGCTCCTACCCGGATACGCTTTTAACGATCTCCGGGGCCATTAATATACCTTCTTCATTTGTATACCTCCTTGAGTTTCCGTCAGTGATAACGAAATTGAAATTTAAAAAAGTTTTTTTTGGTTTAAAATGTTTTTTAATTCCAATCATTTCAATTTCTTAGTGCCCTAACTCGTTGACTCTTTACTTTTCTCTTTTTTTCTGCCGTCGCCCCGGAGCGACTGGATTAATTTCTTCTCCCAGAATATGTTTAATCACCGTCGGCGACGACTGGTTGGGGGATCTGACGAATGATAATGTCGTGTGCCGGTCCTAAAGTATAGCCTCCAGCAGTCTGTACAATGTGCCGTTTGTGTGGTGATATCGCAGAAGGACTTGATAATAACAAGGTTGAAATACGAATTGCGTGTAAACCAGACAAACCCTGAAGATTAATATGACCTGGGAGTACTTTTCGTCCGCACAACTATTAGGTAGTTTTTATCTTTGTTGCCATACACAAATTACATCACAATATATTCTAACTTCTTAATGTGTTCATGGGTGCTCTTTCTTTCATATTGTATCCATTCCATAAGTGCCATATCACTTAACTGCATGGAAAAAGAAATAAATTTCAATTCTCAAATCTGAAATATTAGGGTGCAGAAGTTCCATGCAAAATTTCAATACGTTTATTTATTTTCTGTTAAACTACCTTTGCTCGCTGCCTCTGGGAATTTAAGCCTATAAGAGAGTACTTTTAGTGGGTGGGTACCTATTTAAAGGTACATTGTGAGTCTAAGGCTCGTTGCATCTAAGGAAATATAGTCGTAGAGTCTTTGGAAGTGTTTTTTTATTGATACTTTATGGTTTCAAAGCCATTTTAAGGATTGGAGTGGATATAATCTCTTCGAGTGAATGGGCCACCATTGTAGTGTCGCCATTGAAACGCCGTTTAATCTTCAAAAAATACACAAAATACCTCTCTTTCTAAAGATACTTGCGACGTGAAAGTCCTGAGTCATTCCCGGACTTTATTTATAATTTGTTTTACATGGAATTGATTACGAAAAGCATTTTGCGGATCAGTCATGCGCAGCTGTATGACGGGTAGTACTTTTAAAAAGGAAGGTGCTCATTTTTTTCACCACTCAAAATGTTTGGGTATTAGAGGGGCAAATGGGATGGAGAGAAAGAAGGAGGAGGAAGGGGGAGCGGACAATGGAAGGAGATAGTCTTATAGCATGGCCACCGAAGGTAATAAATCATGAAACAATCGATCTGTTATTAGTCTTTCTTCCTTCTCCCTGCCGCGTGCTTTCTTTTCCCCTTCGAGATGTACGCTGGATGCAATCAGTAACGCCTTGCAGGAGACTTTTACCGTTACTCCCATCTCTTTCGCATTCCCTCCCTTCCCCCTCCACGTGAGTCTTCTCTCCCTCCACCTCCCTTCCTTCCTCCCTCCACCTCTGTCTCCCTCTGCCCTCCTCCTCTCTCTTCTACCGGCTATTCCCGACTTTTCGTATCCGCTTGCCTTGTTGGTCAACCTCCCCCACCCCAGGCACGGCACATCCGACTCCCAATCTCAATCTAATTCCTCTTCCTCCCCCGACCACCGTTTCCCTCCTCCCCCTTCAATCCCGTGGGTCTTCTCTCAGGGTCCGCTCAACTGCTCCCCCTTTAGTCATTGTGCCCATTTCCTCGAGTATCATGATCAATAGCCCTTCAATGGAGTTTTGGTCGCATATTTTTGTGATCACGGTATAAGGTGTGCGGCAAATCCCAAGGCAAAGCTACCCAAAGGCAAGGCTACATGAGTGAACATATTTTACAAAAGTACTTTGTATTTCCTCATGATTGTCCACATTTCTAATAGATGTTCGTATAATTTTAAACAATCCTTGACTTTGTGAGGACTTCCCAATTTCTCATTTCGACTTAAGCCCATTCTATCTTAGTACCGAGTACGTTACACAGACCTGCACATAAAAAGTACAGCACTTGGCCTTTCCTGCCATGCACAGTGAAATAACAAAAGGTCATTCCTTAGATTAGAAATTTATGCGGATTTATATGGATTACAAATAGCACCTCAAGTGTATGTTGGCACCGTTGTCTCTGCCAAAGAATGTGCATTTTTAAGGTATAAAAGCTACTTCTTGTAAATAATCTTTTGGCTATTAACTAACTGGATAAAATAGCCGTTGCTATAAAACTGAAAATCTTCTACAAAATATTTATAGGTGCAAAGATTATTTTTTAATAAATCATTTACACATTCATTAGATGGTATTCTTCATTCTTGACTACGTGGAAATTCATCTTGAATAAATGAAGAACACTAGGTATTTTCCACACACTTTTATTTGGTGATGCTAGTTTCAACGCATAGGCGTTGCATAACGCATAGGTGCAGTTCTCACGATTGAGTTAAAAAATTACTCTAAAAAGGGCTTGAAGAGGAATCTACCAAATTCTTTCCTCCACCTCTTGTTAGAGATGGATCACCATCCCGATATAAATACCTGCAATTTCAAGTCCTTGAATCGGAAAGAGTTGCGCTAATAATTTAAAGAGTCTGATTCCACGTACAGGCTGAGTACCTACTTAAAGAGTGGTACATTTTCAGATGGATTTTTCCACGTATTTTAGTTATCTGTCCTATAGGTTTATAAAAGCTCCCAAAGACTAATTTTCGTCCTCTTTACTGCCGATCCTCCTACCTAATTCTCATCTGTACGACTCATTCCCTCCTGTATTCCTTTTTCAAACACCCGTGTCTGCCTGCCCTCTCCCCCTCCTTGGTGTCGGATGGACCATCCCAAATGACCGCATCTGCATATCCCGGACTCTCCCACATCCTCTCCGCACACCCTGCGCCGACTTTTCTTTCCGCGAATCGAAGCGATTGATGAAAGGGGAAATAGGGTACGTGGGGCGTGGTCCACGCCTTGCGATGGGTGGCGCGCCTCCATTCGAGCGAGCGAGTGGAAGATGGAGGGAAGAGATGCTTTTTAGATCATCCACGACTCCCTTTTCTCCCTCCCTCTCGGACCCCTATTAACGTCCCCCAGGGGACCGGTTTTTCCCTCTCATTACGTTCGACCAGCCACCTCGGGACGTAAAACGGTGATAAAACAGTTTATTCCTTCCCGTCCAACCCTCCGCCTCCTCCTCCTCAACCTACTCCACTCCTTAGTCCTCCCCATAGTCCTAACAACCTTTCCTTCACCCTCACCTATCCACCCCTTTTTCTTCCTACCCCCCGGTGAATCTTCCTAACCTGCGCCCCTCTTTAGAGACGACCTGTTACCGTTATTGCCTACATGCCGTCCTCTTCTCAACTTCCTCTCATTTACTCTCTCATACTATGTTTATTTTTCTCATCGCATCTCTTTTCTCTACTTAATTGAAATGGCGATTGCTATGAGTAAGTTAAGAAATGCCAATAACTGCTTGTCATATCTTTTATTTTTCTCTCTTTTACCTTTTCTTGAGCGCTTTTGTTAAATCAGCGCGTTTACGTTTCCTTTAGCATCGACGAAATAACGAATCTGTCATGATTTATGTTTAAACGAAGGTACCAGTTCTATAAACACTACTAGTATTTTTTCGGAGCCGTTCACATATTTTTCATGGTGGCTATATACGCTGGTAATATGAAAACACAAAGTACTGTAATTATGCGTTTTACTGTCTGATTTGTGTTCTTAAGGAAATGATGAAATATAGAGGAAATGTGTTCCTAATCTTTTACAAAGGTGAAAAAAAAGATAACAGGCTTATGGTTTTTTTCTCACTTTATATCTTTTCTCACACTCGCACAAGTGCTAATTCCGATTTTTATTCGGTTTTATTCTTCTTCGAACTTCTCCGACTTTGCTTAAGTTATCCTCCTTTCTATTAGATATTCTCTATTTTTGCCCCGTTATTTGCCGCTCATGTCTTTTTGATGGCCGTTCCTTCCACAGTTCTTCAAGTTATCTCCTCCCCTCGCCTAGAATCTCCGTTGCGTCATCATAGGCCGTGTTTCTCCGACGCGATGTTAATTACGTATTCTGGAATTTCGGGTTCAACAGTCGGAAATTGCATTGAATTAGACCTCTCGTTTCTCGTTTTCTTTCCTCTCTTCGTTGGAGATTACAACTTGAGTTACTTCCTTTTGTAGGGTTTTAGACCCCAATCTAATGGGATTTTTTTACGCGAAGATTATTGCTTCATATTGAGTAAGTTAATTTTTTTCATTTTTGAAGTCTTATCTAGCAAGCAAAGTTAGACTTCATTTTCAGCACACACTATGTTTGACATAGGTGGTTGATGCACGGTCATATAATTTTTCCGCCCAATTGGGGCATGATGGCATTTGAAAGATTAGACGATTTTTATGCCTGGATTGAGATTTGAAATAGACTAATATATAATCAGTGTCTAGTATTCAAAATTAAGGAGACATCATAGCGAATTTGAATAGTTTGATTTTTAAGCATTCTTTTAATTTTCATGATTAGTTGGCAACTTATTACTTCTTGTGTTGAACCCTCGTCTATCATGTTCTTCGAGTGCAAAATACAACAATGGAAGATTTTTTGCGAAGAACCTTGATGGAATTCAAACCTGTCGCTAGCAAAATGAAAACCGAATGAATGCATATCACGAGTGGTCAACGGCTCTTTTCTACATATTATTCCATGCAATTCTGCCTCACCTTTCTTCCCTTAATTATTACCATCCTCCCTGTCGAGATAATTCCGTCTCCTATCCCCCTAATAATATTTCCTCCCTCACTCACCTTCCATATTAATAACCTTCTCCATCACATACCTTCGCGATTCCTGCCCCTCCGCCGTCGCTCATCCTCTGCCCCCACTCCTACTACTTTCCGCCATCATTTGCTTCTCACACTCCTCCCGACACTGAATCATCAGTCTTCGTCATTCCTAGCCGAACGTCATAGCACCCTGCCCACGTACCCTTCCCCCCCCCC
>LYUA01000052.1:125216-144301 GCA_002093875.1 Calopteryx splendens | reverse complement strand
CCCCCCCCCCGTTTCATCCTCTTCTCTTCCGACTTTCTTATCGTATGAAACCCTCCCTCGTTCTTTCTTCTCAACTCTTTTCCCATACCCCCTTCCTTACTGTAGCCTTCGCTCGCGTTTCCCGGAGTTTGTCTCCAAAGGTCTTCGTCGAACTCACCGTTCGGGAGCCTTCCGAACGTTCGCTCAGATTCCCGTCAATGTGAACGTCCGTCTTCAAGCAAACCTGCATCCAGATTTACGATATTTGTAAATTATGTCGAAAAAATACGTATTAAATAAGGATTATATGCATCCCCTTATTCTTTAAAATCGCACAATTTCATATAAGATAGTTCTGCAACTTTGGATTAAGATGTTTCTTAAAACTATTTTTTTTTTGATTGGTTGAACAAATGACAAGTTTGCATGCGGAAACAGCCCGGAAGAACTTTGCAAGTTGTAAATCTCTTCACGGCTGTGGTCATGAATCAGTGCGCAGTTATACACTTCGAACAAGATGCGTCGCCGCGTAATAGTCGCCGGGGGACAAAACCGGATGCTTCATCATCTCCAACCGCAATAACACTGTGATGGCAAGAGCTCGACTTGACTGTGATTACCTTTCGTGTGATTCCAAAGATTTTTTCACCTAAATAACGCGTTTTAACGACTAATTAAACACTGGTTGTTATGAACAGTTACTTATGCCCACAATTAGAAATATTAAGGATTATATGATGCGATGATTACCTACATGTTTCTCGTTAAGTCTGGAGCCTGCAAATTTCATTTTCTCAGAAGTCTTTCGTTAAAAAACTGTTATCGTATCGTTTGGAGGTTATAATGATATTGAAACATTTGTACCGGTAACAGCTTTTTTACCTGAAGGATTGAGGTGAAGTTATTTATATAAATGAAAATATTTTAAGCTCCAGGTTCCGTTTCAACTTCGGAATGTCATGAATAGAATAATAAAGGAACTGCCAAGCCTATGGTTATAGATGTGCAATGGCACTACTACAATGCAGAAGGAAAATTATTTACTAGTTTTGCCTTCTAAGTTTAGCCAGGATAACACACAGACTTACTTCATGAAAGCGCTCGAGTTATGGGTATGTAAAGCAGGTAATACGTCCAATAGGAGTTATTCTTTAAATTTTTATTTTTAATAATAGATATAGTTCAGAAAATCGGTTTTGCGTTATGAGATTGAGAAAAACTATTTTTATCGCGTCACGTAATAATGCTTATTTTAACCATATGGTTTTAAAGTTTTATTAGTCAAACATATCCAATTGCTTTAGTTACACTCAATTTTAATTTTTGCTCCAAATTGTCTAAACTTCATGTAGGTACATACATACCTTGGAGACTTTAGGATGATCTGATGAAAAAATAATTCTCTTTGAGCGGCGAATGCTCCATTGGGCTTCGAAGTCTGCCGAGGTTACAGAGGTATTTTTATGATGAGATGCGATCACATTCAGATCTCTTGATTTCCCTCGAACGAAACTATCTCGTTTTTAGACCCACTTTTATGGCAAGCACTCTCTTTGTTCAGTGACAGCCGCACCCTAGTCACCCTGCCAATCAAACCTTCTGATTCCTGAGTTGATTGGTATCGGCTATTGGGATTGTGTTACCGATTTAGAAAGAACGTAGTGAGGCCTGGTGGTGAACGGCCTACTTAGTTGAAATGGCATGGCACGCCCAAGGCCCTTGTATGATTTCCGGGGCCTATGCGTTACTCGTGTAGTACATGCTGTCTTCATTAAGCTGGGCTAAAAACCAATCAAATATTTTAAAGTTAATGGCATTGCCAACTTTCTCGGAACGGATTTCTTAAGCTGGCTTCACCGGGGTTGTCATAAGAAAAAATACTGATAGAGAAACGAGTGCAAAAGTTATCCATTTAGAGATTAATATTTAAACATCCGTTTTGGAATACCGACCTCCCACGAGAGTCACGCCTGCAGTTAATTCGTTCCATGTCTCATTCTACTCCTTCAGTCGGCATTCTCTCAAAAACGCTCTATCCCATACCGCATATAGAATCCGACTCCAGAGGTCATAAAACAGCGTTTGTTAACACCCAGGCCTTAAGCATTTCCACTTCCAAACGCGGAAGGGAATCTAGGTATTCTTTGGAATCCGCATGTCAATCCGTGCGTTATTACCTTAGAGAGCCATTCCTCGAGCACTTAGAGAGCAGAAGCCATTCCATTTCTGCTTGAAGTATGCGAGTGCGTGTGTGAGAGCGTTTGTTAGCGAGATGAGACCCGTGCCGACCCGTAGGGGGATTTCCATTGTCCCACGACCTTCCGTCGCCGTCTAAGGCGCCGGGTTGTTCCCATGCCGATGGGGGGCCGCATGGCGTTGCCGTCTACCGCTAGGATGCTGCTTAATATTGCACCAAAGGGAAGACCTCAAGAGTGAAGGTGTCTTTCATTCATTCCACTGCCATATCCTTTGTCTTGCGAATAACCTCTTATGTTTTCTCATTAAGGGTTGAAATTTTTAAAAGTTCTCCGTTTTGTTCGCCGCCCATAGTAGGTTAGCGTTTACCGTTTGGCTGTAAAGAGTGCGATTGGTGTTGCGAATATATCAATGGGAGTAAAAGCGAATAGTTTGTTTTATGTGATATGGGAACTTGCGTTTCATTTCAGTGATCACTTCTTCAGTGGGTATTTCGGAATTCATTCGGTTGCGCTTATCTGAGTGCAGCACATCTACCATTGTTCTTAATCGGGATATTGTGGACTAGAAGTTAGAGAAGAAGATCGCAATGCCTGGTTTCTTTGTCCAAAAATGTGAACTTACAGCGTGGATGGATAAAATTTCCCTCGCATGCTATCCGTGATGTAGATATGGGCTTTTGTTAATGCCTAATTTAATGCTATATTTATCCTAAGATGTAGTTCCAATTCGTGCAGCATTTTGCTACTTTCTTCATTTCCATCGACATTCCATTCATTTCCACATACCATTCCGTATTCCATACCGGTACCATAATTTGTTTCATCATAAGAGGCAGTCCCAGCATTCTCTGCGTCCACTTCTCCACCCATTATGCAGTGCACCTTATTATCTACCCCTCCTCTAACCTCTTCTGTCTCGCGATATCACTGTCATTTCCTCCTCTCACCCCCATCTGTGTCTCTTTCTGCTCTCGACCCGAAGACTTTTCTTTATTCCCGTCATTTTCTTCCAACACCTGTCGCGTTGAGCCGCGGTGCAATTACCTCTCCGCAAGAATTGTCCCGAGTCGGTGTGACGCCATTGCGAGAGTGTTTGATCATTATGACTTTCCTTCAGTTCCCCCTCCAGGCAATAGTGGGCGTTTTAGGGAAGAAAACAGTCCCACTGTGTTAGAAGTGACCTTAAACAATAACGTGGAAATAATTAGAAAGCATATCACCTTTCACACGGATATGATTGCATCGAAAGTCATACGATTTATGCGGCTCGAAGCTACTGTGGCAGCTGGTCGCTGAGAGGCTGGGGGCAACGTTCCCTCACGAGTCCATTTTAATCGCAGAACTTTAATTGTATCATGTGGTTGTAGTTATCCTGGCAGCTTATATTATTACGCTACCCGTACATCCGTTATCCTCACTGTTCGTTTATTAAAGCAAATCTTCTTTCAGCTCCCAAAATTTTTGAACGTATGTTCTCCAAAGCAGCTGGGTCCGATAGTAATATAGCATCAAAGTACCTGGTTCACTAAGCTAATCGCTAGCTTCTCCTCCGAGTTTATGAGATGAAGAAGATCTTAGTATACAGGTCTTATTCTGTTGAGGTATAGGAACATGCTTGAATGTCAAACCGAAATTAACCATTACGATACCCATTTCGCCCACCGTCGCGTTCCATTGGCGTCCGGCGCGGATAACGGGTTTGGATTGGCGTTTAAGATGATGTTTCGCCTTACGCCCTCTACCTTATGCCTCTCAGCTCTGCGGCGCATGGGATATTGTTATGCACAAAAAGGGGATATTTTATTATCCAATGGTTCAGTTATAATTTATTCTGATACAGAAGTCGTTAATAATTACGCAGGTGTGTAGAATAAATATAATATGAGTTTATAAAAACAGATGGTACTAGGTTTCCCATGAAAATAGTCTTGAATCGTAAAAAAAATTATTCTCTTCCAATTATTTCCTTTGAGTTGAAGTTCATCCCGTGCGCGTAAGTGGATAAAATTGGAGTTGCTTTGATAGGAGCGTTTTGGTGTTTAACAGCCAGTCTCTCTGCTTATATTCAGAAAAAAAGCGGAAAATGAGTTCTGCTTGGACAAAGACGGGAAAGGCAGAAGAATTGGGTTAGGAAATATGTTGAGACGCTGTACTACGTTGACACGTAAGTGTTGTAGAAAGAAGAAGAAGGGATTATTTAGCTGGAGGGAAGGATAATATAATAAGTTAAAAATTCGAGGTGATTTACATTCCTTCAATGGTGATGGGCTTAACAACTAATCCAAAATTTTCGGATCAAAACTCGACCTGCAGGGACTACATCCATATGTAATATCAATGTTATTTTCAAAAGAGTACGTAAAAAATCTAGTCAGCGCAGCGATTAAGGAAAAGATAATCCATTATGTCTCCGAATGGAAATAGGAAGGTAATCGAGGTTGGATGTGGCGTAGTTCACGCTGAGTGGAGTAGAGAGTGAGGGGGAGGTGTGAGGTGAGCAGAATCAGGGTGAGAGTGAGCTGTTTTTTCCCATCTTGGCCCACCGCTCCTTTCGTCGGGTTCCACCCAACCCAGTCAGCTAAGGCTCCCTCATCTCCCTCATCCGCCTCCAATCTCTTCGCCGTCCTGGTGGAGCCTTGATTAATGGGAGTTGTAAAGGGAGAATGCAGTGTCCAGAAAGTAAATGATAATGGAAAAAAATTGAGGATCGAGAAATAGTGGGGATGTTTCTGCCATTGTGTCATGAGGTATGAGAGATAATGGCAGGGGAGAATAGAGAGCAGAGGACAAAGAGGCGGTAAAATGTTAGGAAGAAGAGTTGCGGAGGACAGGAAGATGGTAATAGGCAGAGCTTGGAAGGATAGTAATCGGGGGTCCTGGAAGTGAAGATAAGAAAATAGATTAATACTTTCTCAGAGATGTGTGAGGATGAGATGAGAGCAGCAAAGGACTTAAAAGTCGGAGGAGGCGTTAAAATGATGACCAATTTAGCATTAAAGCGGAAGTTGCTGAAGATAAAAGGAAAAATAAGTCACTGGAGAGAAAAGCGCACGAAATGATGTTTTGTAACCGACAGCAATTAAATATTAATCGAAGTTATTTAGTATTTGGTCATATAGATAAATTCAGTAATATATTTTTTTACTGAGTAACTAACCTTATAATTTTCGAATCTATGGTCTTTTATCGAAAGTCCCTTCTAGCAGTCGACTTTATTTTCTCAAGGAAAGAGAACGAAAAATTTTAGGGAAAGACTATTTTTTACAAATGTTTTTTTTTGGCTCTGATGAGTAGGTATTCATTCTTCGGAGATATTTTTAACTCTTGTTTATACTCCTAATTCTTAACTTTCTTCTTAATTAATCACATCAGTTGCTTTTAATAATTTACCGCAAATGGCTTCATTTACTCTCGAAACAGAGTCCACCTCATACTGAAGGTTTTAAGTTGCTACGTCCACCAAACTCGCCCGACCGAAACTTCTTTAATCCTCTCCTGAACACTAAAATTCGGAGTGCACCCGAAAATGCTTTTTTTTATGCCTTACCCCATTCTTGTAAAGGGAGGGTTCCTCGACCCGACCCTGGTATTCAATCGAAAATGTTTTATTACAATATAGACGAAAAAAGAAGAGCCGGGGCAGAAAAGACTGGGTTTAATGACTGGAGAAGATAAAGGTGAAAGGGGAGGCGAGGGTGGTGGAAATGGGCAGGTGGGGGCGGACAACAGCAGGGGGCGGTTCGGTGGTTCGGGTTACGGACGTGGATGGGAGGGAGGGGGTAGAGGGGGTCCAGACGCCGCCTCCGGAAGAATAGGCTCCTTGGAATGGCCCTGAAGATTGCCTTCTAATCCCGCGGTGGCGTTCCATCTAATGCGCGCCCCGTGACCCGACTTTGAGCGAACGAGGGCGGCCTCCAGGGTGGGAAGGGGGAGTGGGGTGGAAGCTGAGAGAGGAGATGCGGGGGGGGGGCTCGCGGGGTGTGGTCGTACTAAAAATCGCAGGCTAACGGCCTCTCAAAGAGAGAGAGGAAGAGAAAGATACCTACCGGTCACTCTGGACATGAAAAGAGGAGGGAAAAGGACGATGGAAGAATGGAGAGCTTCCCACCCTCCCCCCCCCATGTTTTCGGCACCACCGCATTCGTCATGCGAAGAAAAATTGAAATGTTTGTTTTGACTAACCATTTGGTAGTTACCTTTGGGAATCATTTTTAGTCCTAGCATCGATGGACTCTTGATATTTCAAAATACTATGCTATTTCCAAACAGTTACTTGAGCAAAGACTTAAAGATCACGTTATCCAGTTTGGTCAGATCGGATCAGCTTGATCTGAATGAGATATGTGTTTTATTTGTCCAAATATGAATCATAAATTTAAATCATATTTGTTGAAAAGTTCAATCTACCGATGCGTTCTTCGTAATAAAAAGGCATACAACTCTTTTGGAGAAACTGATGTTCAGTATGATTCGTTCGATAAAATCATAAGTTCGATAAAATCTCACAAGTAATAAATGTTTGCATTTCATTTTAACGTGAGGAAAATGTTTTAACGGGATGGAACAGTGATTACTTTTTGCAAGATAATTTTCTCAATGAATGTTTCAAAAAATGATCACCGGGGCCGATTTCAATCTAATTTGGAGTCACCAAATTGTTTCGAAGTAAATAACACTACTACCTTTAGAACTCGTCACTCCGTCTTCTATGCGTGTTGAACATTTCCCTTCTGTGAAGAATGCTTTAATTTCTGACTCCGTTTGTGCGGACAAATGATAGCCGGATACCGTTACCTTTTCAGTAGTTGTATGGAATCCCGGTGATGCGCGGGACAACAATCCACAATGACCCTTCCTTCTAACCCATTCCATTTCCCCCTTCTATCCTCGTGCCAACGGCTTGATGCACACTCCTTGTACACAATGCTAAAAAATCCCCACCGAAAATTTCGTTCGCGGGCCATTTTCTACTTGAGCGTTGAAATCTCTCGCCGAAATCACGCCGTAGGCATCTCCTAAGGTCCTCTCTCCCATCCGAATCCTTCCATTCCTCCTCCACTTGCCTTCCAAGTATTTTTCTCTACCAGATTATTATCTCATCTTGCTTTTTGGTCTTTTTCTCATCTCGTAGCATTCATAAAAAGCTTCGACTATGCGCCAACTCACACGGCGCTGCCTTGCAAGCACATGTCTTGTGTACTAACCCTGTGGGATGAAGGGCGCATGAAAATGCCTATACGACTTTTTCTGTAGGAAGTGAAGGGTAGGGTAAAAGCATGGCGTAATTTCTCGTACTTTTCAATTCTTCTTTCTTCGTTATCTACAACATTCTCTTCCGTAGTTGATTATTGAAATAAACATTTGACTTTCTTAAATTTCCACCCTTCTGCGATGCTCCAATGAAATCGATGGTGTCACTCACCTTTTATCATATTTATTATTTGTTATTATCCTAGTTTTTCTTCTTATCTTCGTTTGTCCATGTAAGTGTAAACTGCCGTTTAGTAAGTTAACAGTGAATGGTTAGCAATCAGAGATGTTTTTCAATCATATGTGTGCAAAAATCCTCGCACACTCTGTGGAGACTCAAAAATTACACCATCATCTATTAAAGGAAGTCAAAAGTAGGTAGCGATAGAGTAGACGAGACGACCGCGAGCCCGAGAACTGAGATCAAGGAAAGAAAGAAGCCTTGAGCTTTGCCGGAAAGCATGTTTGCAGGGGTTATCTCGGCTCTTTTCTGTTCCGTGTCCACGCTAATGAGAGTGACTGCGCGATTTCTGGGACTCAATGCGAAGCGGTCACGGGTTTACTCCTCCGTACGTGTCCTTTTAGCGACGCGCAAACAAGAGAAGGGTGGCTAACCGCGCAAATCCCTTGAAGAAAGCTACTTTAACCTTTCCGAGAGAATCTTTTTTAAAGATTCGAGAAGATGAAGTGATCTCTACGGCGGTGAAGGTCCCGAGTATGAGATTAGACACAGCGAATATTATTATCCCACTCATTTTTTTCCATGAAATAACATTTCAATACCTGCCCAATGGAGGTAGATTTCTTTTCGTACAAGCTCTTCGTCGCTGTGTGAAAGGTGAAATTTTATATTTACTTTTATATTTACACTGATTAGTGAGGTGTTTCTGGAACCCTGAAGCCCTGTGATGCTTGTAATTATGAGCTTTTCATAAATGACGACTTCTCTTGTTTTCAAGGTGTTATGAATGTTTTTTCTAATTACTAAAGGTTTTTAACCTGGTATCCTTCTGTGCAATTTCAGGGACTTCAGGGGATACTCCTGTTCGGCCAAACTTCGTTTTTCAGTAACAAAGCTTTTCAGGGCAAATTAATATTTTAACTCAACCAGGAGAAAAGATTGAGCAAAAGAATAGAGGCTCCTTAACAATATCTTCCTCTAGATTTTCGATCAAATATTAGGCACTAGTATTTTTCTGCTCTGACAACATTCTAAAATGTTTCAATTCATACAGTCCTCCATTTTTGTTTTTTTTCAGTTCAGATAAAGCTATTCAATTTTTTTACTGTCATTTTCTCATGCATTGCGGTTATAAGACTTCAGCCATCTCAAAGAAAAGATTATGTAGCGCGTTTCACTCGCATCACACCGCCAATTTTTGATGCAATTTTATCAAAGTAATTTAATGCTGTCCGGGTGAGCAAAATGAAACAAAGGGCTTCTTAGAAGGCCGAATCGGTGAAGGAGGTCAACCCATCACACCTCCATTGTCCTATGTAAGATTGGTCCTCGGAAAGCCGCGGTATTTTCTAAGAGAAGCGTGTTTACCGTCTTCTTATGTCCATTTCAGCTGAATCACGTTGCTTTCATCAAATGGTGGGAACTAAAAGGTGCTGTTCTGTACGAGTCACTGAACGTGAGTTAGGATGGCGGGATAGGTTCGTAAATAAATGATTTATCGTTTCGGCCCACGTATGCTGTCGCAATTACTGATCTATTGCCATCCCCGAGGAAACTTCTACATAATGGTGAAGATGGCGTTTCTTTAAATGAATAATGCACTCACTATTGATTTTCAACTAATGATTATCGGTATTCCCTTTGATAACGACAAGATAGATTATTGAGATTGATGTGACCGCATCCATCGTTCGCCACATCTTACCATATATTTTGATGCAGCTTGAGTATTTTAAAAGTTAGTTACATAAAGATTCCAAAATCGTAACCAGAAATGAACTTTGCGCATCACGTTTCATTGAATCAACACTTTAAAAACTTTTCATTTGTTTTAAGGTTTACATGATATAGGTACAAGCTGTAGGTAGGGTCAAGGGTAGGTATTGTCAATTTACAATTGAAAAAAGTAGAAATGAATGAAAAGTTAATAATAATTCTGGAAATTTCCTAATTTTTCATGGTATAAGTAATGCTAAATTCTTTCTTGTAAAGGTAAATTCTATATATTGTTGTCATTTTCATGTAATTTATCGTGAACGTTCTGCATCTCAGTATTTTTTATTATTGGTGACTGACATTAGTAAGTGATGTTAAAATCTAACAGTTTACCTTTATTTTTTCACTAGGGTGCGCATTGTACATACATTTACCAGAGTCGTCATTGCACCTTTAAATATTGAGCTGTGATGGCTGAAGGTGGTAGTGAACGCATCTGGTGATTAACGAGAGCGTTATTTAGTGGAACTTCGATCCGTTTGAGTCTATGATGATGATGAAATGTAGAAATCACAAAAATGCTGGATTTCATTTATGTATGGGTCGCTGTCAAAAGGACGAACCCTGGTTAATCCCGATGCCTCGAATCTTAAAAGGAGCCAAGCTTTTGAAAATTCTTCGCTTTCCTCAAGAAACACTAGTATGGGACATCTGCGTTCCCCGCAAACGCATCTCAAGGAAAGAGTCGCTTTCCGATTCTTTTCCGTCCCGGATCACTTTCGGGAAGGGAGGAAAAGGGTTCGTCTTGTCGTAGGTGGCGCCTCTTTATGTCGCCCCGGCGGGCCTCGTTTGTTTCTGCGCGTGGTGTGTGGCCTGCCTTTCAATTACGCGAGACCAAAGGGGAGTTACGCCACACACAATCACACACGTACGCACACAATGGAGAATCCCTTTCGCCGCCGCCGCCCCCGTTTTCATCCGCTTTGTTATTTTGCACCCCCCAAGGAGCGATCCCTTCCTTTTTCCGTCCGTCACTCCCCCTCTTTTTTGTTTCGAAACTTCATCGTTTTGTTGGCGATCTCGCGCATGCGCCCCTTTTACCGCCGCCCTCGACTTTCTCGCGGCTTTTTGAGACGTAGCGGCGGACGCCTAGCCGGCGGACTCCCCCGTCTCCTTTTGTGCGCGAGCCAGTCCTCCTTTTAATGTTCGAGGTGAATCCCGGGGTTTCTCCCCATACCCTCTTAACTCTTCCTTGCGCTTGGACACTATACTCATTCCGTCCGTGTCATCTCGCCCCTCTTACCGCATTCCTTCCGTATTCTTTGCATTAAGAAGAGGTCCAAATTAGTCGTGGTTCTCCTTCTTTGAACTTGTATTCTGTGACTTATTATAATTACCGCTTCTATCGCAAATCGTCTCGCAGAAAGGCCATTAGTTGTGTAATTCTTTACACACCCGGACAATTTTGTTGTTCTGCAAGTTTTCTTGGAATAGACAGGATATAAAAGCCACTCTCGAACTCACGTCTTTAATTACCTACTGGAGGGATGGCTTCAAGCGAAATTTTGCTGTTTGATAAAACTTGGGTGAGTTACTCATTTCATGATTCAACCGGTAAGGTCCAACATGATCGTCCAGGGAGTATAGTATGAACCTGCACAAAACCCTGTACCATAATATTGGTTCTTAGTTACTGTTGCGGTTGTTCGTTGGTGTTGGTTTCAGCAATTGCAAACACATTATCGACTGCTATCGGACAGAGGCCTAGGTTGACTATTTCGCATTTGATGTCTCTATATCATCTTCATTCATATTGTGTTTAATAACATCAACTCCATTTATTCTTTTAATTTTTTTCATTGCTTCAGCCGCGTGCATGCAAAATAAATATTTTTACGGAGCAATCACGCGTATAATAGTGCATAATGCCCAATATCTATGCTGGATTAGAAAATATTTTCTAAGTCGCTCAGAAAAAAACTGAAGGAAAAAATTGGATATTTACGTAAATATAAGGCTTAGAATGTACTACTGATTTCCAGGTTCATTTTTTATGATAGAGTTCGAGCACTTCGAGTGTCAGTGTACGAGTGTAAAGAAAATTAGAAACCTTCGCCGATTTCACGTGACCTCAAGACCAAACGCCTATTGCCTGCGGTTGCCAACGCCGGTTGAATGATGACACGCTTATGAATATAAACAGGCAAACGTCACGGGAGTACAAATGTCATCGTGCTGATCGAAAAGCCAAATAGTAACTTCAATCGTTACCGATAATCGTAAGTGTGAAACGGGCTTAATGCGTTGCCTGTTGGCATAAGCCAGGTTGGTACCCTTCTGTATCCGAATGTCCACTCTTGCCATAATCACCGGAAAAACTATGGAGTTTTTCGTGGAATTGTTTTAATTACTAAAATAACTTACTCTTACACTACCACTTATAGTTCTGAAGCTAAAATATTTTTTTTATAATTTTTAGTCTAATAGTATCGTGGAAATTCTCCTTCCCACCCTAACTTCTACACTCCATTCTTTTCCCTCTCCCCATCCACCCGGCCATCGTCCAGTTATCATAGAAGTAAAAGGGGAACTTCCTCTCTCATCCGAGTTATCCCTACTTGCTCTTACTCCCCGCCGCTATCATCGTCTACGGCCGATTGAAAAACTCAGCACTCCGTTTCTCTCGGCTCCCCTCCAACCACCTGCTCCTCCAGGAGTAATCCAGTTCCAAGCTCTCACCCTTCATCCCACCAACTTGAGTCTATGTCTTCAAAACGCTATTAATATTGAAAATGAGTTCCCCTGTCTCGTCAGTTATATTGACGTTATTACCCTTATGTCACACTAACCACTATGAAAGAAACAAACGAAAGACGTACGCACACATCATAAATATTTCCTCCACCCTTTGATATTAATAAGAGTCGGCCGCCTTTTATTCAAAGTCTTAATGGAAATATGCATAATTCAAATCTTAATACTTTATCACCCGCTGGGAAGGAAAGAATCATTTTCCACATGCTACCGCCTATTTATAGAATTTATGCGTAGCGTGTATGTTTACATTAAGTACCTATATGATAGTTGTTGCGAAGATTGCTTTTGGAAAAACTGCATACCTTCATATTTTTCTTTGTGAGTTTGTCTTGCCTACGGTAATTCTTCCCTGTGACAGCGTATGCTCTGAAAAGGTGAGTGCATACATTTTTTTGACGAAACATTCAGGAAACGGACTTAATAAAAAATGGCAATGGAAATTCAGCATTTGGGCTTGGGATAGTTTTGTATGTACATTAAATACAATGTGGAATACGGAACAATCTTTCCTATGAATCAGTACATAGTTTCATACTCGATGCTAATGTTAATAACTACTAAGATGTTTCCGATCCTCGATTCCACGCTATAATATATTTCCAAAACCCGTCCTAAAATTCCACCCATGTGATTATAGGTCCCCTTCCTTAAATGACTCAAGCTGAAATTTTCGCGATAAGTTATTACTTTTGGAAGAAGAGAACATTATTCAATCGTTATATAATACATAAAATGTTATTGTCATGAAGCTATTTTATGTATAAAATAAGAAAATAAAAGCCTATTTGTCATATTTTAATTGATATGATATCCTAAGTATGAGCATATAAGCTATCGAAATGGATTTAATTTCCATCGCTAGCAAAGAACAATCTTAGACTCAAACTTAGAACTAAATTTTAAATTACTCCTCGGTCCAAATAGCTTCCGAAATAGTGTTGAAGTTTTTTAGAATTTCTGCATCAATATTGAGAAAGGTAATTTGCCCGTATTTAATTTTTAAGGAATTGAATATCCCACGTTTTAAATATTTACAGTAGAGGTCTTTCGCGATCAGAAAAAAATATTAACCGGAATGCATTGAGGTAGAATAACCAGAAGCCAGTGGAATGAATTATAAAAATATTTAAAAAATAATTAAAATTGTATTTTGTAGTCTGGGTACTTACCATTGAAAGAGACTAAAGTATGCAAGAAACGGTGGAAAATAACTATGCGCTAAAGAAGCCAATCTTTAGCTGTGGAGAAATTACTTGCACGCAGGGGTGGTGGTGCGTTGAATTTTTAAATTAGCTTTCGTCATCCAAATAGTTGCATAGGATTCACATTGTCCCTTTTCTGGCGCTCAGTCCTCCCAATCCGCGATTCATTCCGCGCCGAATTTCTCCATTGGTTTCGTGTCCCGCGGACACACTTTTTACTTGCGTCCCTGCTCGAGATGGGGGATGGGCCGAGGGATATTTAGAGGGCTCCCTCCACCTTGACCGATCTCGCGCATGAAGAGGGTCAACGGGTAACAACACGGAGCCAAAAGCGGACTTCGCATTGCCATAACCACACCATCCTTCCAATCCCTCCCTCCGAGCAGAATAAAACACTCCAAGCCGATCTCTGTTAGCTCGTCCCCTCCCCCTCTCCATCGCGCGAAGGGCCTCCCTCCACATCTGTCTCCTCAATGTTCATCCATCTACCACGCCGCCGTCCCCCTTGCCGCAGAAGGTCTAACCTCCTGTCGTCGTGTAGCGGGGGTCAGTGGTATGGGGGGAGAGGTGCACGGGGCCCTATCCCATCACCCGCCTCATCCCCATCAAAGACCCCCGTTCCTGAACAACCCCTCCTATCCCACCCGCTTCCACACGGAGGTGTCTCCTCCTCCCGCGCCTCATCCCGTTCAAGCCTCCTGCTTTTCTATTCCGAGGGGCCTCATCCCCTTCTCACAAAATCCACGCACACTCTCCCGGACGCCGGGAAATTGGCCAGTGTACGCTTACAATTCCTCACCTCTATTCATCTCGCTTGTTATTTTTTTGCAACCTACCTTTCATTTGATTCCTCCCTGTTATTCTGCCCTCGGGAACCTCCTCTCTCCAACCGTTTCCCTCACCTATTCACTCCCTTCCCTACTGTTGGCCCTTTGCCCCCACCTATTCAATAGCTTCTCTTTCTTCTTCCCTCCCCCAGTCCCTCTTTTGTGTTCTCTATTCCTCTTCGCGCGTCCGTTCTTTTCTCCTGTCTTTACTCACGCCTCAACTTGATCACCTTTCCTTTCATTTACTCCGCCCTATCTCCTCTCTCCCGTCATAGTGCTCCAATGGCGAGAGACTTTTTTTCGTTACAATCGAAAATCGGCAGCCAATTCTCACCGAGCTGAAATTTGTAGTACCTCGAGGACGTAGCGATAAAGGAAGTCCCGAAGCAAATAAGGCGATGTTAAAGTCACATGTCCGCGAAAGAGATGAAAAATAGCTAGGCTTAATTTCATGCGATACTATTTATTAGTTATTTTTCTCTTTCCACCTTTTATTACATAGTCTCTTTCGCAGAATATCTTAGCAATCAGGACTTATCAAGTATTTGGCTGCATTTGAAATAACTCACAACAACGTGGAATCGCAGAAAATTTATTGCGGAAATAGCATGGTAGATCATAGCCTAGAATCATGTAGATCGTTCTAATGCCCTTAATTACTGACATGAAATGTCGCGTGCGTTGCCACCCACGCGGGTGCTTGTAAGATCCTTTTGCACGCGACGCTTCGAGATGGCCAAACCCGATCTGATGGCTGCAACAGTGGAGGAATGTTCAATCAAAACACACCCTTCTCGTCTAATCTCACTCTTTGCCTGACCATCGACCTGCGCTGCCATTTTTTCCAATCATCTATTTAATGCAGGTTCTTAAGCCACGAGTCTCCTGTCTCACTCCCCTTGTAAACTTTTTAAGCTAACTTCCCCTCTCCAATATATATGCCCCTTAATGTTCGTGAGAGGAAATCGCTTCCTCGTAGAAGATCACCATTAGCTATCTGATGAAATATTTTTCGTGGAACCAGATGGAAAGTCGACAGCTTTCATGAAATCGAAATATGCACTCCGATACTTGTGACTGCGTGGTAAATTTGCTGAGCTTCCTCCATTGGCATAAATCGTGAGAGAGGAGTCTACACAATTCTTCGGGGTTTTTAAGTAAATAGCAAGCGAAACGTCCCTTTTTTGCTTGTCCAAAAAATATTCGTGCTCTGAAACCCCGCCCCATCTGTTCGACTAATCCTCCCCCCACTTTAACCTCGCCCCCCCCTCCATCAGCTCAGTCCCCTCTCCTTCCAACCAACGCATGGACAAACAGTGCAGGCAAGAGAAAGACGTAGCGGTCTACCTCCGCTCATAACCCATTCATCATCGCGTCTCGGAAGGAGTTGATTGGCGTGTTCGAGGCATAAAAGTAGTTTTCCCTTCCAGTGTGACCCTTATCCTCATCCCTCCCTTCCCACACCCCCAGGTCCCCCTATTCTTATCCCCTCTCTCGTTCTCCCGTTACTGATCTGCATATCTCCTCCGCCCCTCCTCACCCCTAAACTCTCCCGACATGGCACATTACTCCATCTCTCCCCATTCCTCTCATCCCGACCCTCGCCGCTCTACCCTTAATAATGTCAGCGTCGCCGCTGTCGCTGTCAAACCGAACGTGAATAGAGATCTTGTTTCCCCGAAGCCCTCATCATTAACATCAAAATGAGAGTGTTTGGGTTTGCCTTTCATACCTTGGTTCCATTCGTGAGGCGCGTATATCTAAACAGCTTAGATTCAGATAGCAAAACGTTTTCTCCGTCCTACTTTTAATTCAACAAATATAACTCAAATAGTATTAGATTGGAACGTGGCATTTCAATGTGATTAATGTCTTATAGTCCACTTATTCACCTTTTATAGCTCCGAAGATGATATAACTTTTCCAGAAGGGCTAAGTCTTTTTTAACCTTACCTGAATTTTCATGGCTGTGGTAATTGAGGTCTTGTGAGCAAAATTTTCATAAATGGCTCGCTTTGCAAATTAGTGATTGATTTTCATCGTTTTTGCTATGCTAAGTCTATTGCCTTGATGACCGAGAGTGAAAAAAGCAACGGTGTAGGGTATTACTCAAAAGGAATATATTCGCTACACGAAGCTAAATATCACTAAATAAAGACCCCAGAAGACATTGACCAACTCTCATGTAATTTAGATATCATTTCTTATTGGTATAAGGAATGGAAGTTAGAACTGAATCTAGGTTAATGTACTGTAATGAGCTTTTGGAATAAAATACATGGTAAACTTGACTCTACGTATATTGGAGACAGAATCGAGTTTAGGCGGTCGAAGCAAGTTAAGTACCTGGGAGTCGCCCTTCCCCCAAATTTTTCATGAAGCACACACATACGAAGAATGATGGACCCGCGTTGAAAAAACTTGGATTACGAATAGTTGGAAGGTGCAACGAGAATAAGGAGAGACATTGGGCTGGTTGAACCACATTTGGAGTTTGCAGCAAGTATTTGGGACCCGTCAGAGATTGTGTTGGTAAAGGAATTAGAAAACGTGTAGAGAAGGTCTGCGAGATTTGTGAAAAACTGCTATGACGGGAAGGTGAGTGTAGCAGGGTTATAGTTAAACTTAGGATGGGGGACTCTAGAGATGCGAAGAGCGCAAGCGAGACTTCGGCTTTTATATCAATACAGTTCGCTCGATTTTTTTTCAGACACAAATAAAATTATTAGGACGCCGAACTATATTAGAAGGTCGGACCATTCGGACAAAATAAGAGAAATTTGGTCATTGATAGGTTTAAAAATTAATTCTTTCCTCGAACCATTCGCGACCACAATATCACTAATAATAGGTCAGCAGATGCAATAAACAAATATTAGTTGATCTCATATTATTCCGTAATGATAGATTACTATGTAAGCCACGTTTGCAATGGCACAAAATCTTTCCAAATACAATATATATGTATAATTAATTACCTAACCTATTTCTCTGAATGTTTTAGTTGTGGAATTTTTGCTTAACACTTGGTTACAACTTACTACCACACGTTACTGCAATTTCGTATCATAGTTTAAAATAGACTCCACACATTATTTTTCAGTGATTCGGCCAACTCTTAAAGTAGTTTTACTTACCCTTAAAACCCGCCGCGTTTGATTTCATCAACAAATATGTACAGCGGAATGATCACATATCCCTTTTCTCGAGTAGCTCTTAACTCGCTGTATAAATACGCCCATTGGCAGTAGTAAGCGCGCAACGGAAAATGAACGTAAACACTTTTGTTTTGGTGCAAGAAGCATCGGCTTGAGGTTCCCGTAGTCTCTCGCAAATGAAGATTAAAATGTTTTCTTTCGGATTTAAATCGTGAGTGTAACTCAAGGCAGGGCGCTCAATGGGATGTACGCCTCAAAGATCCATCGACGGAGGAGACGTCTCTCGCTTCGGGTAAAGTGTCTTGTGCTTCTTAACGAAGTGCGGAGGGGGTGGGGCTTGTTTCCTTGCGAGGAGGAGTGAGCATGAAAGGCGCTCTTACTCTTTCTCTAGTGTGCTCCCACGCAAGCGGGGGAAAGGGATGCTTCCCCTCTCTTGCCCCTTCGAGTCCATGGCTTCTTGCGCGAGTTCCATTTCTACACTTCCCATCCCGCCCTCCTCAACGCGCCGGTTCCTCCCTCCTTGGCAATATCCTCCACGCCCGTGAACTATCTTGCATTCCGGCATCCCAACAGCGTGGCTGTTTAACTGTTTCTGGAAAAATAAGCCCCCCCTGCTATCATTATCCCGTCGACGTGGAGGATAGGGCGTGTCCATAACGCCAAACTAGTGGCAGCCGATAATTTCCAAGAGATTAACAATTTGTAAGCACCGCGAGCTGTTTAAAAAGGTTTGATTTCATTTTATCATTCCCCTTAGGGTGAGATTAAATTTATTTTTTTGCATTCTGCGGAGTAAAAACATATCTATTGCCCTCAAACCGTTCTAGGAAGTCGATATAGAGAGTAATGGTTTGTGTGCTGTAACGACATCCCTACGGGTTTTCTACATTTAGTTAGGTATTAAAGACACATTTTTATTTTATTTCGTTTCCTCACCAAAGCAAATATGCATTTTCATCCTCACCTATTTATCAGAACCTGTTCTATACATTATCAGTTTCTTTCCTCGACAATGCTCTATTGGACATTCACTTTTATTCGTCGTATACTTACCTACTTGTTCCGTCGGGTATGTCGAGGTGAAGGCTTGTGGTATTTGTGAAGCCTGACGACCTCAAGTTCTATATGAATTCGCCCGTGTGCCCACTCAATTTTGCCACCCTCATATTTAAAACTCCCTTACCTTGGAGCTCTTCATTTCCGTGTGCCCCTCTTTGTAATTGTGATTCCTCCCAATATCAGCCCCTGCACTTGGCACCCTCTTCCTTCGCCATCCCCTCTTCCCCTCTCATCATTCTCCTCCGCCTTCATCCAGCGTTTCGAGACTCCCCTTCATTTTTCATCCCCTTTCTTCCCACCATCCATTTTCGTTCCTCCTTGCCAGTGCTCGTCCTCACTCGAGCAATTCCTCTCCTCATTCTCCTTCCTTCCCCTCAGTCCTTGTGACATCCCTTTTGTAACGCGCATCCTCGTCCTCTCACGATGACGCATTCCGAGCGGGAGAGCGACCTCCCAACACGAAGCAATCAATCACTGGTCATTTGAACGCTCATTTCCCAGTTCGCATTCGAAAGCATTTCTCATTATGCTACCACTTCATTCCAAAGGAGAGAGAGAAAACTCTCGAAAGAGCTTCTTTTCATCTCTTGTGGCAATTATCAAAGACATTCCTCGCATACTCATATTATTACGATAGCCTTGGGTCTTTATTGTCTCTTAAGTTGTCGAGGTCTTCCGTATACCTATGTATGTGTATG
>LYUA01000052.1:108726-119600 GCA_002093875.1 Calopteryx splendens | reverse complement strand
CCAGAGGAGGAGCACTCGATGTTTTGCTAATGCGATACGGGGCAGAAAAAACGGACGGGCGGAGGACGGACGTAAGGAAGGTGGGGTGGAAGTCAGATTTCCAGTTGTGGGGGAAGGAGGGAGGAGGCGTGAAAGTCCACCCAGGGGTTGGAGAACCCAGGGAGGAACGGTGCCCTCGGTCGGAGGGAAAGCTTCCCATTGCTCGCTCACGCATCCCCATCCTCAGCATCCTCTTCCCTTCCCCTCCTTCGTTCTCCTCCCGTTCCCTTTAGTTCGCCTCATTACTGCAAAGGGTGGAGATCTGCCCGGTCGCGGCGGTCCCCGCAGTACATCTTCTTGTTTCACCTCATCCCTCCCTGTCTCGACCACTCTCTCTCTCTCTCTCTCTCTCTCCTTTCCCTCTCCCTGTTCTCTTACCCTCTAGAAGCGCCATAGAAGCATCTCTAGAACGCGGTTTTGCCTCCCGTTAGGGCAGGGCTTCGAATCCCTCGGTGGTGACGAAGATTTTATCTTTCTAATGCACTGTTGTCGATGTATCTTCCAGGGGGCGTAAAACTTTCAACGGCGGCAGCGAGCATGGTTGATGCTCTATTGCGCTACCTATTAAAAACCCCCTCTCGGTAGCGGAAGAGCATTAGGTGTCAGGTTTCTACTACTTTTCCTGAAAGAATTCGTCCACACTTGAGGACAAGTGCTGAATCCGTAAATCCATAAAGTGTTCATTTGGAACCATATTTCCATAAAATGTATATTATTGCGGATACATTTTATTTTTTTCTATCAATATAATACCGATATATAAGCAAAATTAGTGTTTGCATATTAGAAAAGCTTTAGTTTGCATGTTGTTGAGATTGTGTAGGAATAGGAGAAAGCTGTTTCATTTTCCTTTGACTATCTCTCACTGAAATGTTGGGCAATGTCCTGAAAATTATGGATCTCTGCTAGTTTCATCATTTTTCTGCATGCGTATGCCTTTCTTTCCTCTCCTGGGGTTCCTGTTGTATTTCTTTATCATTTTTCCATTTTGGGTCAGCTCTTAATATATTCCAGCTGATCTTGCTATCCCCATATCGTTCTCTCCTTCCCTAATGATCACATCTCTTCTTATCTCTTCTGTCTCATCTGCTGTTCTGGCCTTTCCACTTGCACCTTCTTTCGGCCCCCCCTTTAAAATATCCAAGCTATTTTTTTCATTTTCTCAGATCGACTCTTTGTGTTATGATGTGCACCACTACTACTACATAACTACATATTACTACTCAAGAATTTCATGCATTCACTTAACTTGAATCCAATGATCCAAGCATCGCTTTAAATTATGCAGTACCCGACTTGAATAAGTGCATTTTGAAGAAAAAATATAGAGGCGGCTAAGAGATCCATCTTGATGTCAGAATGCCTTGCTACTCGAAAGGTCACAGGTTTGACTCCCAACCAGGGCATGAATGTTCTATGTATAGGATTAGTCGAGTGTGCATTGAGAGATATAAACCTAGCAACAAGATCGAAATCTATTTGGATAAATTTCCAGTGTCCATTTCTAGGTGAGGTGTATAAAGAACAATGGCATGCCTTCAAATCCCCAAATTGGTTCTGTTTTCTAGGACCAACGTTCAATCGTGAAGTAGGATTTCTGTGTTGCCAGGCATTCTCGAAATTGAGCCTCCCGTTTCTTCTCCAGTATTCTTTCTCCTCTTTTTCCTGTACCACGCTGTCCTCCACTTCTCTCCGTCTACCACTCCCTCGCCTCTCAGTCCCACCCCCTCGGGCTGCTCCTTCGCCTATCCCCCTTCTAACCACGCCACGGGCACGTATCTCACGCCACGCACAAGGGCCCCCGCAAGGCCCTAACCGCAGAGACACCGGAGGCATTGCACAGCGCCTCCTCTCCCCCCAAAAGCCCCGATGGTCCCCCTCACCCGAAACTCACCCCATCGACCCGGCTTCCTTTTTACTTGGTCCACCTTTGCCCCCCCACCCTGCCCTACCTCTCCCTCTCCTCGCTAATCCCTCTGGCCGTGTCCCCTCTGCCGCTCCCTCCCTCTCGCTCTCCTCCCCCGCCTAAGCTTAATTCCTTTCCCTCTCGCGGGTGATAGATTCGAATATCCCACGCG
This sequence comes from Calopteryx splendens, assembly GCA_002093875.1. Lineage (NCBI taxonomy): Eukaryota > Metazoa > Arthropoda > Insecta > Odonata > Calopterygidae > Calopteryx > Calopteryx splendens. The sequence continues at coordinate 117,483 of LYUA01000052.1, read as the reverse complement.
GGGAGGGGGATGAATAAATTGATCATTAAGGTGACACTCGCATTAATTCCCGCGGCAAGCGGTGGGAACAGGTGTTTCGACATGGCTCGTATCTTAATTTGTGCGCTAAAGGGGGAATTATTAATTGTTGTCGGAGGCGGGATAAATCTCTACAGGCGCTGAAGTTTGGAGGGAATTCACCCCGAATCTGGTAATACGTCTCAATTAGGGGACGGTGACTCTTTTAAAAGATAAGGTTGTGACGCAGTTAACTGCGGGATTTTTCAATGGGCTTCCGCAAAGAGGGTCGGTGACGATTTGGATCGGCATCGTTGCGGAGGATCTAATACCTCCGCCGTGATGTGATCATTTGGGTTCTTACTTAACTTGAAAAATTGCCCGTCGTCAAATTTGCCCATTGCGCATTCATCACTTAACCGTGTTCACCGTCATCAGATAATCTCGTCACGGTAGTCGGTACTTCCCTCGTGAATTATGTTTAATTATAAATCTTTTCGTTCTCGTTCAAACAATGCATGAAATTAAATAGATGAGAGGAAATAGATAAATGTATATACCTTTTGGAATAAAATATTGCCTAGCCGCCATTTCGCATGGTGATTAATGGCACGTGACTCCTTATCCCTTCATTATTTTAAACTTTAGAATCAATGGGTGGTTTATGAATGACAATATATGCGCACAGTTATTAACTAATTGCATGAACGTAAATTTTAAGAATGAAAGTAATGAATCACCATAACGGTCACGAAGTAGGATAAAATCCATAGAAATCTCTCTGATATCTCCAAAAATATAATTCGAGGACTTTAAAAGATTAAAATAGTACTTCCATCATTTAATTCTTGCATATTTTTTCCTTTTATATTTAACAATTTTTCGTCATCTTTCCATCATGATAATAAGAAAATTTTGATGCTATTTTCGTGAGCTCCTTTTTTCAATAGGGTGATGGGAGCAGTATTGTGATTATCGTGATCATCCGTAGTAGAAAGATCTCACGCTTCAAGTCCATTCAAAATAACACAAGAAATAACAGCTTTCCGGTTAGTAGATGCCAAACTGTGCCTTTTAAGACATTACAAGCGAAAGATCACAGTGTTATAATAATTTCAATCTACGGATTCGCGTGTCTTGCATTCGTAAGTTGCAGCATCCCGGAAGAATCAACTTTCTTCAGCCCCGTGCAAGATGCACATCCTGATTTGGGCCCATCTACTTGAAACAAATGGCTGTGACTTGTGGAATGAAGAGGGATTAGTTATTAGTAACTCCTTTGTTTCGGTTGCCCCTAAGCGGCACAAGCGCGGATTCATTCAACGAAGAATTTATGCTGACAGTAAAGGTGTACCCAAATGTGGCGGTCTCATTGTCCGTGCATTAGTCGTACCTCGCTTTCATTCTTCCAATGATACGATCTCTCCCTGCCTGGCCCGCTCGTCCCCCCCTCCCTCATCCACTCGCCATTTTTCCTCTTCCATCGCCCATTTCGCCATCACCCCTCTCCATCCCACGTTCTAGTTCTCACTCCATCTACATCCGTTTTCCTCTGTTTACAGGACTTTCACTGATGCCTACTTGGCCAGGATGTTCATAGCGTTTCCTTTTACAGGGCTGGTGTGAGATAGTAATGAATGGCGTATGCACATAAGATGAGGCATTTAAGAACGTGAGCACCATGCGAATAAAATTTTCGTTGCATATATGGAATGTTTTATTATGAATGCACAGTATCTACGTATATGTTAGTGAAATAAATATTCACGCTCAGAATAACAGTAGAGAAGTGATTGGACACTGAGCAACAGTCTTAAAATTCGTCTCGAAAAGAGGTGTTGGGTAATGTTTGTTTTTTTTCTTCACATTCTGTTCATAAAGTGGAAATCAACCCCGTTAAAATACCGTATTGTTAACTCTCATAATACGCTCCATGTCTTTGAGATAGTGACACTCGAAGATTTTAATGATAGCGTCCGTAGACAAGGGTTAACGGGTGAAGGAGTTGAAAAACCTTATCTAAGAGTCTTAAAGGAGGCAGCCTTATCCTTTCCATTTTTTAATGCTTGGCAAAAACATAAAACTGTCAGCGTTAATCAGGTCGTCAATGAGTATATCATGAACCGTTTCCTTTCCGATTCCTCGGTGGTGTCCCCGATCCTTTCATAAGCCAATGGCTATGACTCGGCTCTTCAAGCAGGTGGGTTAGTGGCCCTAAAAATTCATCTCCGGTTCAAATTCCTCGCAGCCTGCGGATCATTTAAGCGCACCATCCATCAGTCATTATCATCGATCAATAGTCCTAAATCTAAATAAGAGGCGAGCGATAAGGTTGAAAGAGGTCGTCCGATAAAATCTCGACTCTTCGTATCTACCTTTATCTCGCATTTCCTCCTCGGCCCCTCCAGTCTCCCAAACTCGCTCCATTGCAACGATTCTTCCTTCCTCTTCTCTCCCTCATTCGCCTTCAACGTGATTTGCTTTTCGTTTTCCCCTCTCCCTCATGTCCCATTCCAAACGCAACTATTCTATCCTTTCAGGTGACCTCTTTCTCCGGTCTTTAAACCTCTTCGGGAGAACCTCTTACAGTGGGATTATTTTCCTGCGAAAATGAAATTTAAACAATTATGTCTGTGGTATAAAAATGTGCGATTTGTCGTTTCCGTAATCTCTTAAGATCCTAGCCATTGTTTTATATGTGTATTTAGAGATAGGGAATGTTGTTTTATGGATCAATAGGATAATTAATAGATTGATTCTACTTTACCTTTATCCACCCGAAATCGAAATTATCGCCCCTCCTGATTAAAATATGGATATTCAATCAATATGCGGAAATGTTCTTGCGTCATCAGCTGCTTTCCTAGGAATATATATTTCCTTGCCGCTGTGCCTGATTTTTTATTTTCTTTCTTGTTATATATACTTTCCTTCATATCATTTTCTGTACTCTCCTTCAAGTCATACACCATATTATTCAATCCTTATGTCTCACATTCCATCACCTGTTCCCGAGAGAAGTTGGTGGTGAGGGAAGTAATTTCGATGTGAAAGGCGTTGTGGTCGAAATCAAATTCGGAGTCATTGTATCATTCGTTATATTTTCCTCGAGGTGAATGACAAAAGGATATTGTTTCCTCGTTCGTAAAATAATTAAGTTCGTTGATAAAAAATGAGCATCGTCGAGTTACCCATTCTCCTTTTTCGTGAAATAAACTAATCAAGAAAAAGAGACGGGTCTAGAACTTTATGCGTCATATATCCACTACGCCACGGTCGTTTAACCACCGCGGGATGATTGTTGAGCAAAAAGAGCGCTTTAGTGAACACGATGCACGAAAGATGATGCCGGGAGGAAAGGTTTCGAGAGGCACAGCCCATTTCTTCTGTGTGCGAGCGGGCTTCTCCCCAGCGTTCTTCCCGTGAGGCATTTCTTTTTTCGTTTGCATTAGACTTCATTTTGGCTGGTCTGAATGCACCCCACATTCCCCCTTGTATTTTCTTAGTGACGTAAAACTATCACAGCCCAAGTGCTTGCCACGCTTGAGTACCAACTCAACACAAAGTATTCCCTTCCCCCACATCTCATCGAGCCAGTAACCGGGAACAGACTTTTGAGAATGATATTTCCTGTATGTATATTTCAGTTTCAACAGCATTTAATTATTTTCATATGCATTTTATTATTAGTTTGTTTTGCATAGCAATAGTACAATCCACAAAACTTATTTATGCCGATTAGTAGAAATCTCAGCTTTTCAACCCTTCAATCATCAACCCTTTTGTAATGAAAGCTTCCTCAGGGGGTATCATGAAATCTGTTTTGTGGGTTTCTGCCACATCCTTCTATCTTGAGTAAATTATTTTGCTGGCTCTCCAGCAGGCTCGGATCCAAAGAAGCCTGTAGGAACATATCTACAGGCGAAATATTGTCCTCAACATGAAACGACGAAGTGGAAACCCCGAAAACCCCGAAAACAGAAGTATTAATGAACCGTATTACCTATTCTTGCTGACCTTCTTCCAATCAAAACTTTTTTAACTTGATAAAACAACTCTTAATAGTATGGGGCTTTGTATGAATATATTTCATTACTCTTTATTATTATTATTATTATAATTGGTAATCTACCGATTAAGGTAGGTTTCTGATGGATACACTCCTAAGCTAACCCTTTCTTTATTTCTGCATACTTCCTGCCTCCCTTCATTTACTCTTTATAATTGAGAAATATTTGCATGCATCATTAAATTAAACTATTAAAAAATTGGTTAAAATGTATAGATTTTAGTGCAAAACATCATGGTAATAATTTTAATTTCTAATGGAATGTTTTTCTTCTTTTTTATTCAGGGCGAAGTCGAAAAACGGCGGACGGTTACTGAGGGAGAAGTTGGAGAAAATAGGCCTCAATTTACCTGCTGGTCGCAGGAAGGCAGCGAATGTTACTCTGCTTACGTCACTCGTGGAAGGTGAGTACAATTTTAATATCCTGAAGTACTTAAACTTCTTTTGAAAATCAGTTTTCTAGTTCCTTGAACTTATGTCGTTAACCTGGAGAAAGCTGCGAGCAATTATTTCCCATTCATGGAAAGATACATAGGATTAAACACCCGAAATTTAGTGAGACAATAAATAATTTGACAAAGCTTTTTTCTGTAGCATCTGATGAAGTTTTCGTATATATCACTGCAAGCAACGTTCTCGGTCGCAGGATATTTTCGAGTAAAAGTTTGATAGGTACCAATGGTGTTTAAAAGTTTACAATTTTAGTCTTTAATTTTAAAATTCAAAGACCTATAGAAATCGGTGAGGAGGATTAGGACAAAAGGATAGATGTATTTATTCATTTCAATCCTTTCAAAGTTAACAATTCGTTCATGCCAAAACATATTCGTTAGGTATTATTTAGTTGAACATCTCTCCGAAATCTCTCACCCGTTTATTCTTTCAGAAGGTATACATATCACAGAGAGTCGACATGGTATCTGTATAGTTAAATCTAAGAATGCGCTGCAATGACTCTATGAACAAGCCTAAAATAGCTTGATGTCCCAGTGTTATTTTAAAATATATATTGGCATGCATAGGTCACATATCATCCTTATCGTGATGCCTATTTAAGAGTCACTCTCTGTCACCGGTGTGGTGTGAAACCGTGCAGCGCTTCGAGTGAACTTTTACGAGGTAATTTACGCTTTGTTGAAACTATTTTGACTCACACAACACGTTCGTGAACTGAGCCAGTTCTGGTGTGATTTAAATGAGACACGTCCCATGTATTTTGAGTCAAACATGTCTTCTGCTGCGTTGACCTGTATAAGCTAAACGTATTGGTAGAAATTAATTTCGCTGATTTTATTTTTTAGATCATATTAGTCCGCAATTTCATTTCTTGGAACACTCGAACGGTCCTAGGTTTTCATGCGACTATAACTATGGTGGTGATCCGTGAGTTTCATCTGTTTCATTCAACTGGATTCACTTCATTGCTTGGTAATCGAATGGAGGAAGGAACTTTAAGAGCTAGTCAGCTATAGGTGTTACATGGTGCAATCGGAGGTTATTCAGTAACAAGAAAGTCGAGTGGTGAGAGCGGCTGCAAAAAAAGATACTTACAACCACAGATTTATTGCTCAGAGATCGTATTGGAATTTGCAACGGAGCCGTAATTATAAAAACAGAATAGCGAGCGACCATATATAATGTGCCTTGGCAGGGCGTTACTCGATTTTTCTCGCAGTACAGGAATAAAGGGGAAGAGCCAAGGAGAATCTGGGCATACTACATACTACATACTTGTGACCCACCCAGTGTCCAAGCCAATGTAATCGTGATTTTTTTCGTGAACGTGAAAGTGAAAGAAGAAATAATTTTTCATATTTTAAGATACAGACTACTATAAGTGTTAATCAGACTTTTTAAAACTTGGCGCTATGCCGGTTTTAGCCCACAGCTCAAAATATAGTTTTTTAATAGTTATAAAAATGCTGTCATAAAGACCTCATGTCAAAAAGCCCGATAACTGTTAGTAATTGGAGCAATTGAAATGCCTCAGTGGAAAGATTTTTGTAAAACAGAAACGAAATCAGCAATCCTTAGTGTTGAGCAACTTCTATTAATCATCCTTTATCATAGCCCATGCATGGCCTGTTCTACCAATTCTTCCTCTTCTTCCGAATCATTTGTCTAGCAGCATGTAAAATATACACTCTTCTCCAGCAGGAGAAAGTACTCTTTTAGAAGAAACCAATTGGCATAAAGCGGAAGTTAATATTGCGTAGTCAAAATGGTTGCAATCTTGGGTGAAAAATTAAAGAGATATCGTAGTTCCGTTGTAGCTAAATTCGCTCCGGACCTACGTGTCATTAATCCTCAAGTATTATGAACGTATCAAAGAGAGCAAAAGCCTTTTCGCCATAGAATTAAACATATTTAAATCGGTCGTTAATGTTTTTGATGAAAAAATATCACTCATGTATTAAGTGAATTTGTTGTAATTTACCTTGTTTTTTGCTACAAAAAACAGTTTATCAATGTTGCCCCAAATAGTGGTACAGAAGAGACTGGCATCCCAGTAGATCTTATGTCATACCTAGCAACGGTACATCCCGATTTTTTTCCACCTCATTACTGGCTTTTAGTTTTTTTATTCCACCATCCAGTTCAACTTTCAATTTATTCACGGAAGTATTTTGATTTTTGATGGAGGGCACGATGTCTTTTCTCCACCCAATTGATATTCCACATCTCTGGACCTACTGAACTCCATTTTGTTTATTACAACCCCCTCATATTGGTTACGTGAGATTAATTTGAGAACGCCGTCAGAATTCATAGAAATAAATTTGAATTCGATCGATGAATACTCAGATATCTAATTGGGTATTGGAATACTTAATAGATTAGGAGTGTAACCGCTCCAGTGAACGATAGAAATAACTATCTCCCGTTTCTTTATGAAGTTTATTTTCAGTATATCTATGTTCAAGTGAAAAATTCCGATTGCCTCATTTTTTGCTTCTGATTATGATGGGCAAGCCTAAGGGGAATTCCCTCATTTTCAGACGGGGTGTTTCTATCGCATGTTGCCCGTTCCACGCCACGAGGCCCGACTTGCGCGCACAAATATTTTCGGCTCACTTCCGCGAATGCAGAGCAGGGAAGAGGAGATGGCTGGAACGCGGTAAGGATTGAGCGAGAGTGGCAAATGAGATGAGGGGGGATGGGGAGGGTGAAAATCGTTAAGCAGCCCCCGTCTCAGGGTGACGAATCAATTGGCTCTGTTGAGTGACGAGCGATTTCGAATACTCACTCCATGGTCTGGGAGTTGTTCGGCAGGAGGGTGGATGTCCCAGGAGGGGAGAGCAGTAGGCCGAACAAGGGGATGGGAGTGTCCAGAGGGGTGGGAGTGGTCGTGAGGGGCAACAATGGAGGTTTTCGTGGGCTCTAGGGGGCAATGGAATGACAAGCGCAAAAGACCTTTGAGGTGTGATGCCGTTGTTTGCGGGTTTCATTGTCTGGCGACAGTGGTGACATCGTCCCCCCGTTTCGGGTTCACTTCCAGATCCATGGCCCCCGAACCGGCAGCCTCCTGAGGTAGAACATATTTTCTGCTCATAAAAGTGAAAATCCCGAGCGAATGAGTGCAATTTCTTCCCTTTTTGCTTGTTTGCAACGCCTGTGAAGGGATGGTGTGTGACTAGTTACTGAATAGGATTCACGTTAAAAAAATGTGACAGATACAAAAGAAAAATCCAAAAAAATTTTCCACTTAGGTTTTTATGTGAATGGGACGATAAGCACTTGTAGTGAGGTCTTTATTTTTTAAATATTTAATATCAGATCCCACGCTTTTGACACGCCACAGATTCTTAGTTGTTTTGGCCGGCCATTATGTAATGCTGCATGAAGGTTTTCCACGCCTTATGTCTCCTTGGAAATAAAACAAAGATGCACCTTCAGTACTGTTTTTCCGAGATACCCCTAGTTTTTTGTGCAATAGTTGAACGGTTTTAAACTAAGTATTGAAATAAAAGCGTAAGTCGGAATTTTGAAAAATCCAGAAGAATGATGCGTTCGGTTTCGATGTCTACATTAGGTTTTTTTCAAGAGAATTTTCCGGTCACCGGTAATCCAAGTTTTTTCTTCGAGTTCCATTCCAATTCAACCACCCGATGGAAAATATCATTATTTTTTTCATGGCATTAAACCGTTATACTTAATGACATTTGTAGTCATATGCATTGAAGTAATTTACCGATTATTTGAACAAACTGCCGGGAGAAAAATGACTATAAAATTGAACCAACTTCTAAAACTTAAGTATCAATCTACATCGCCACTTAAATTCTCGACAGCGCATCCTTTCCGTCTTCAACAAATTCAACCAGCATTACAAGTATTTATTACACTGTCCTCTCGAAAGCTGGGGCACAAATCACTCTCATTGGTCTCACACCCTTCCCCATCTCTCCCACCAATGATCCCTTACCCGCACTAACCCTCCACCTTCTATGTGGAGTTCCCAATCCTAGCGTCCACATCACTCACCCATCGTAAATCGTCTAGAAGCCCATTTGTTATCGCAAAGATTCGCCGTCCGGGCCGAGGGCGGCGCCTCTTTCGGGAATGACGCAAACTACCAGCAACGAAGGGACCATAATTTTTTCCGAGGACTTTTTTATGACGACCCTTCATTATATTAAGAAATAGTTTTCGAGGAATTTGCAGCGGATATTGGCTTGTTTTGGGGGGGG
>LYUA01000052.1:79052-93467 GCA_002093875.1 Calopteryx splendens | reverse complement strand
CCCGCCCACCCAACTCCTTCCTACCGCCCATCGCAGGCCGCAATCGATGTCGGCCTTTGTTGGGCCGCTCCTCCTCCCTCCCACCCCCGGCATCTTTCTCCCCCCGGAGGCGGATTCCACGGCGGCCACTGTGGCGTACCGAGGATGGCAAGCTTGGTGGCGGCGGTGGCTGCGGCATGGCCTTGGGGCCTCTCGCCGAACCGTCCGTGAATTCCAGAGCACTCGCTAATGTCCTGTCCAGTGTCCCCTGCCGCCCAGCCCCCTTCGTACCCACCTCCGACTACAGTGTGTCTCCCAACGATCCCGGTATGAAATGGCTTCAAGCTTCTTCCTCTTTCGGGCTTGATAGTTTTGTAGTTTCCGTGCCGTTATTGACCCCATTACTGCTCACCTAATTTAGCTATAATCGAAACAATACACGCTACTGGCGCTGATAATCGAAGGCCTGCGCTTCCATTTTCCTCTGGGGCTTGGATATTAATTGAATGGACGATATTACTACACGGTAGTTACAATCCGAAATCACGCCTAGCCGAGGAAATACCACTGTGAATTCTCGGCCTCTGGTGATTTGAATATGAAGGTCGGTATATTAAAATATATCGATTATTTTATGGCGTATTTGGTGTTGTAGATTGTTGAGGTTTTTCATTTTTCTCTAATTACTACTTTTTCATATGAAAAAAATTTGGTGTTGGGATTGTTATTCTTCTTGGTTACTTATTAGAGCAATTGGTTTTACTTTTTTGGTTTTATTATCAATATAAGGTATACTCATACAATAAATATGCATTAATTGTGGCTACTAAAAAGGATCATTGGAGTAGGTTCATGTGTGATATTGTAGAAGGCTTACATTATTATTTTTAAAAGAACAACACACTTTTCCTGTACTCATTAGCACTATTAACGGTGTAAAAGTGTGCTTTTTTAACAGTAGTACTAAAAAGAAATTCAAATTATAACTGTTTTAGTAATCATTCCTAAAGCGATTCCAGATTTTCATATTTCATACTTAACAAAAATAGCTTTTAAGCCATTCAAGCCAGAGGAAGCCTACACGATGAAACCGTTTATCTCTAGGTTGCAAAAATAAATCGCAGGAAACCAAAAGTTATTTAATGTCTCCTGGTATTCTTATTGTATTATTTTTTCAGTTCTATTTTGCACATGAATCGCGTTTTTTATCAGTTGTAGCCCTTTTCTGTTTTTCCACCGTTATAGGTAAAAGTATAAACTCAATTTGCTCGATGCCGCGATTAAATCCTTTCTTGTGCCTAGCCTTTTCAATACAGGTCGATTAATAAGACCTCCCATACTGATACACAAAAGCTCGACTCTCACATATGCTGTGCCTGCGTAAGTATTTTCCAGAGTCACCGATCCTTTCTTCTCTGCCGTGCCTACATTGCTCAGCATAAAACTCCTCATGCACCCTCTTCACGGCTATCTTATTTTGACGTTTCCTTTTTGCCTCTTCGCCTCGACGTCCTTCAAATATTGCTGCTGCTTGCACACCCTTTCCGCTTCCTTAGGTATCACTCTTGTTTCGACGCAAACCATGTCGACCCGCCATCGGCGATGAATAATGCAGCCGCGGTCAATCTATCGAGTAGTTCCTGACAACAATTCCTGGGATCACTTGCTGAAGACGGGATCGCTATCCATCCCGAAATAGGAATCAAATTAGTGGAAGAAAGGTTATCTCTTCGAGATGATTAAGTTCCAGACTACTCAGAATTTAATTATTTGATGTTATCAGATTCACTAAGATTCTACTGAACCTTGACTTTGCGTGTACGTACCCTAAATTTTCTGATCAACCTTGGGTCCTGGTCTTGTGAATGCAATATCCTTTCCTGTTATAAACTGGTCTGCCTTGTCTGACCATTTTGTTCTTTGAAACTGTGGGTCCCATTCTTCCCTTGGGCTTTATTTAGGCAAATAATTCTCCTTGTTCTTTTAACAATTAGAGCCATGGTAAATCAACGAAAACTGTTCCTTCCGGAAGGATTTCAGATGGTGCATAGTAAAATTAGAATATTATATAATTATAAATAAATTGAATTAAAATAACTATAGTAAAATTATTAAATATTCATCTTGCAGACGAATTTCTTGGAATTGAAAAAAAATCCTTACGATTAAAATATTGCAATGGGTTAATTAAACGTAACAGCAGCTAAGTTAGAAAACAAATCTGCTTCCTGTCTAAGAAAACCTTATTTTATTGCCTTATTTATGATGCTCGTGGGAAAATCATCAATACACGCATTCAATCAATACATTTTCATTTAAGGTTATTTTAATCTTAGCAGCCATTGAAGGGTCGGTTTCAACATAAATGGTAGTCAATTTATGGGTTTAAACGTGAGTACTCATTGTAGGCTACAAAGCATTTAAATTTCATCCCATGCCGTAGGATCCAATATCCCCTAGCGGTTTCTATTATGTGCGCGTTTCCCGTTAAATCCTTTTCCACTCTCATTGGTGATAACTTGTAAAGCTACTTATTCCTTTAACCAAACCTTTTAAAAGGCCTCATCTTGGCGTGATTCAGGGTTTATTCACCATGGAGGCTGTTTTTCCTTTCCCTCATTCTCCGGAGGACAAAAAGTAACCATTTAAGTGCCCTCTCGGGACGTGCTGTCAATCACCGCTCGCGGTTTCCCGCAATCCATTACGATGGGATAAGAAATTCAAATTCTTCACACTTTATAGTGGTTAGGCAACTTTTTAACCCTTTTGATGTGAATGGCGACAGCTCTCTCATCCGGTGACGGTCGATCTTCACGTGGGACGTGCCGCTAATAAATTCATGGCCACCTGCAGAGGATATTGATCCTCATAAAAATAAGAATGTACCTACACACATGGATTCACGGAAGAACGTATCCCACTTCACCGAGTCATTAGTTTCTAATAATATCGACCATTTTAGCTCTGTCGATGTCCCAGACCAAGTAGGTGCATAGCGGAATAATAGTACCTGCCTGAAATCGTACTTCGCCAGTGATATAAGTTTAAATGATTTTAACCGGCGGTCACTTGTTGAAATACTGACACCTTATCATATTTATGAAAGGGATGTAAGCATGCATCTTATTAATACTGTTTATTTTAATCAACTTCATTATGGAATTTTAAATTATGATTTTTTTCTGCGTTTTTGGCTGCCATGTTTGACTCATTAAGCAAATTCTGGTCGTAAACTGACAAAGATATATTTTAACCTGTTTGATAAATAAAATATGGTTCCTTTTCAGGAGAGGTTTCAGATTACCTCAACTTGAGTGCCATTTGTTGAACGCTTCGTAAAGTGCACTTTTCATCGGTTGGGACGTTTCTTTTCCCTCTATGTTTCTCTTCTCATTTCCTTATCCTGTATTCCTTCTTAACCGTTAATAAACATAATAATAATGGTGCTAGTGGTCAGTTGTCGGCTGCCTATCATAATAACTGCTGCAAATGCTTGTTAAGCGAGAGACCAAGCGAAGAAGCATTAAGCTTTTTAAGAAGCCGATAAATAGAATGAAGCTTATATAATAGAGAAAGGATGCGAAATACAAATGCCTCTGCTAAGCAAATTAGGTACTTTAATTTGACACTTCAAATGAAGTCTTCACACTACTTCGATAATAAATGCCTTGCGCTCCCGAGGAGTAAACATTTCAAGCGTGCTTGAATATATAAGCATCTCATTGTCAGTAGTGATCATTGGAGACGACTTAATAATAATAATAATAATCGTTATAATCTGTATAATTATTTTCATGGTAATACCCTCAATTGTGGGCTGTGACTGCAAAGTAAATCCTTCAGCTTTATCCACTACAATGATGCCCAGAATATATGGTGGGTAAAGGTGGAATTAAGTGTTTGGGAAAATACCTTTACGGTCGAGGAAACTGTGTAATCGTCATTTATGGAGAGAAAGCGAGCTTTCGTGTCAGTGAAATCTCATGTAACGCCTTCGGAACCGTCTGAACGGAGGTAAATGAATACATAAGGCTATGCAGAGTTGGAGGATAAAGATTGGCTAGGCCTCAAGGCATGCAGTAGAATGGAAGCTTGGAAGATGAGCCAAATGGAAGAAGTGTTCCCTAGCAGTGAAAAGCTGTAGGATATGAAAAGTTAATTCGATTAATTGGTGTAAATTTGGAAGGGTGAGAAATAAATTAAATAGCTTATTTGAATCGTGAGTATTAAGCAAATTAAGCCGAGGAGTAAAAAGGTTCCGAATAATAATCTGCTGCTTTGTTGACTTATTTGTTTAAACATAAGAGAAAATATATATTTCTTTGCGAAATTGGAAATGGGGCCTTTCGTTGGATTACGTTTCGTTGGATACTTCTTTAGTTCTTTTTGGTGAGGCTTTTGGAGGGGAATTGTGAATGTTTATGCTCAATAATTTGTGCAATATCAACTCATGCCATTACTTTTTCAATTCTGACTAATTATATTTAATTTCGATTTCCAAAAACAAAGAAAATAAAACATTTCACCGGACGAATTATATGGGTGGTTACTAAATAATTAGCAAAACTACTTAAGATGGTCCGTTTCATGCCTATACGCTAAAGCTAGGGCGTGGCACTGTGAGTATGAAAACTTATCTAGACTATCGAGCGAGATAGATTTGTATCGGGGAGGCGGCTGACATGGGTAAAGATTATGTGGTCACCCGATGGGATCGACGTTGCGGTGATTGTGAGGAGCAGGTTTGGGGTCTCACCAACAAGGTTAGGGGCAAGAGGGCAGACTGGGCGAGGACTGCGGTTAGAAGAGGTATAAAAAAAATACTTTGATGGGGAGGCAGTTATGGAAATTGGAGTCATATTTTCAGTGTTGTTAGTTAGTAGTAGAGAAGTAAGAGGATTTATTTATGCGAATTTTTTTTTGACAAAAATTCGGCTTTCTTACTGTAGATTTTCCTCCATTTCTATCTGCTTCATTGGTATCCCTATGTCATAAATTCAGCTTCATCCCTTGTGAATCTGATAATGAAACTTTTTGACAAATAATATTAATTTACCTGCATTTTATGCCATTAAATTTACTTATTACAAGCCGTGGAATCAAGTGAAATCGACTGTCACTTCACTCTTGTTGTATTTACGAAAACTCTTGTCAGTTTTTGTTTTTATCGTTGAATGCGTCACTATAGGAATCTTTAAAATTAGAAAGTGAACTAATGAAGCGGGAAGGTATAGCATTCCGTGTGCCCAGGTACTAGATAGGAGATTTCATTCAAGCAGTTTTTATCTTGTAGTCATTCAAAATATAACTTCAACACTAGTCATGTATTAACGAAGTTCATATGCTGATGAAAAGGGTGACGTAAGACTCGTTTGATGCTAAAAAACAGATGCGTAGGGCAGTCATCGTTCTGTGGCTTCGATTAGAAAGAAAATATGGAAAAACAGGTCGGAAAAGGTTTTACAAAAGGAAAGTATGTTGAGGAGAAGCTAAATTAAATTTTACGAATCAAAGTGTCATGGAGGTCACCTCTAGCTCTACTATTGACTTTGTTACTGGCACATTCCTCATTATGCTTCAAAATAGTAGAAATAAACTGACGAGACTGAAATCAATTGTCAATTATTCGTTCTTGCAGTTGCATTAATTATGATTTTATCATAAAAATATATGTATTTTAGTTAATTTTCTTTTAGAATGTTTTGTCAATCCCACTTACGTAATTGAACTTCTCATGCACTCACAGTTTAAAGCCACTGGTCTATCATGTGTTTCCGAAGATACTCGATATGAATATTAGTATCGGTGTTTTCATGCGCGCGTTGAAATCTCCGCTCTTGAGTTATACAAGATCTGAGGGTAATTTCCATATTTATAAGAGATTTAATGCCTTTCTCCATCCCCACCGCTTTCTCTCTCTCTCTATCTATCTATCTATCTCTCTCTCTCGGTTTTGCAAGTATTCGCGATGCGGCAGAGGAATTTCGGACTTTGATTGAGACGCCGGATGTCGGATGACTGCGCGTACGGAGTGGGAATGCGGTGGTCGGAGGGAAGGGCGAGACGTCGGGTGTGTGTTGCGCGCGAGTGTCTATGCGAGAACAAGGGACGAGGGGGGGAGGATGGGGGTTTGGAGGTACGGGAAAGTGGGGGAGGTGGACGAGGACATGCGGGAAACAAGTCCCGCGTCTTCGCCGAGGTTTCACATGCCGCCCGCCCCACCTCCTCCCAATCCTGCTTGTCCATCCTTTAACTTCCACCCTACCGCCTCCGGAATCACCTGCCCGGGCCCAACCATCTTCCCTACTCCCAGATCCACTGTGTCCTCGTATCCCCCTTCCCGTATCGTGTCCTCCTGTTTCAACTACGCGGGGGAGAAAGAGGTGCTTGCCCGCCGACTGCAGGTCGACCGCCGCCTCGATACCGAGGCAAAACATGACCTGACCTATCTCTTCCCTCACCCTCTCGGATGACCACTCCCATCATCCCTTATTTCCGTTTCCCTTTCCCCATGTTTCCTTTTAATTGTAGGGGAGAATTCCGTTGGAGGGTACTTCGGATACCTATTCACTTACGATCTCTCGAGTAGTTTGAAATTTTTACTCGGTATTGAAATTTAGAGCCTTCGTTTCGGGTACTTTTCTTCCCCACGTTCGATTGCTACTCTGACGTTGCGGTATTCATTGTACACTAAGTACCATTGTGATGAGTCCCCAAAGTATAAATTCATTTAGTCATTGAATCTCTGAGTGTGTAGGTACCAATAGGACTTAGCGTGCTTTCAAACTTGTACACTCTTCTAATATTCGTTCAGTCATTTCTCTTATACGTGGAAAATGTGTCTTCATTATCTAATAATATCTCAAAATTATTCATTCGTGAAGTGCTCGTAGAACTTGGGTTCTCGCAACAATGAATAATTTTCGCGAGAAATAGTAGAGAATACCTAATATCTACATTCCCTCCAATGTATCTCCAACGCGCATCATCAAATGTAATCCGCGGAGGTAGGGGTCGGTATCACTTTCTGCCCTCAGGCCTCTTTCACGCAGAATTAATTATCTCTCTCACCCCCATGCTATGCGCGATAATCGCCGAAAGAAGTTTCACCTTTAGCCTCTCTCCTGTATTTTGTTAGCTGAATTATCTACGTCTTAATTTTCTTGATAATTTTGTTTTCATCTGACAAAAATACATTTTAAATGGGCACATTAATGCCAATCCAAATAGTATTTATTTTTATTCAACCGAATTGATCATTTTCACTTATTTTATTTAAGATTAAATTAGTCTCTTTGGTAATTGCAAGGCGTTTGCTCCACCATGTTGCCACTAATGTGTTATTGTCCGGGACACTTTTTTCCAGAACGGCAAGGGAGTACACAGAGCGGTGTTTCGTATACAGTGAAGTTAAGATCTTCCACCGAACGGTTTGCAGAATATCTGTCTATAATCCAGATTTATAAATCTCGGCTTACCATTAATCCTGCGCAAAGCCTAGCGGAGAGTATGATCTCGGAGTCTATTAATGCCGTATTGGCTCCAGAGAAGGATAAATGACCGCTCCCTACCCGCAATCGCATATCACGGCACCAAGCTGGTCTAAGGCATTCCACGTCTTGGATGACTACGGAGAGGCTTAATATTCTTTCCCATTCTATTTATCCGAGCCGTCCAATGGCGTCCTGAAATGAAATGAGCCAATCGCCCTGCCTGCACCGACCGATGATGCTATCAAAGTGTTAGCCGATCGAGCAATCAATCTTACCCTACACCCTATGGCCTCCCACTGATCTCTGCTTACTCTCTCCCGCTTTCTTGTTTCTACTCTCCGTGTCTTCTTCCCGATATGTCCTATCTTCCTGTGCCTCTGAATACCTTCCGTATTCTTCCACCACAAGTAATTGCAGATGCGATTTTATGCCATGTAGCAGCTGTATGTATTCTATTCTCATGTATTTTAGTTGATGCATCCTCGCTATCATTTCTCTACAACTTTCCTTCAAAAATTCGAAGTTTGGACAACTTTATCCTGTTTTGACTTCAACGGAGGTTATGGGCTAACTTTTACCGACACTAGTATTATCAGGAGTGAGTGTTGATATCGATCTGCATTTCAAATAATTTGTGAAATTCGTGACTCTCGAAAATATTTTTGGCTAAATTTTTTATCTTCCTCAGTTTTACTCTAGATTTTTCAAAATTTTATATAATCGCAACCTTGTTTTTTCATTTTTCAGTATTATTTTACTTAATTTTGTGCTTGTTGTTGGATATTTTCTTTATTGGTTATCTTTTTTAAAACATGAAATTTAAAGCTTATCAGTGACTTGTACCTGAGGCGTCGCACCCGCTTTGTCGTTTATCATACACATAAGTATCAAAAAGCTCAAAATTAAAAGAAAATTTCATTTATCAAAGATTCACAATCTTTAGAGGCAAAATCATTTTTGTAACTGCTGTATGTCAATTCGCTAAAGTCGCAAATTATTTGCCGAGGAGTAAATATTCACTATGTACTTTTTAAAGCGTTTGAGCGATGGCTCTGCTGTATATATACCTATAATGTAGTTCAAGAGGTATTGGAAAAATATAATAATGTTTTTTAACTTTAGAATATAATAATCTTAAGTACTGCGTTGATGTTTAGTTAAATATATGTGTAGTTATCATTTTCATTTAGGCATATTGCATGGCACCTTTTTGCATAATTGTGGCCAGTTTCATTAAAATTGGTTTAACTTGAACAATTAAAAAGAATCATTAGTTAAAGCGTGAAGAAGCTGTAGCTCATTTAGCGGAGACTTAATAAGAGAATACGGAGACCTTATAGGAGGTCATATTTCGGAATTACAGCTGCATTCATTTATTTCATATATGTATGTTCAAGAACTTAATACACCCCAATTTAATCATGGAATTTATTAATTTTTTCCAATATATGGTTTTTTCATGAGCGCATCCACGCTGCTTTCCGCAGTAACCAGCTCACGTCTCATTGGATTTCAGTTTAGAGTTTTGCAGTCATTAATCATGGGTTTTGGTTAGGAAATATTTTGTCACCGGCAAGATAGTCCGTTGGTACTTGCTTTGGCCAAAGTTCGTTCAATTTAGTAGAACCAAGTCCGATTCCAAGTAAGGATGAATGCTAAACTTTTGCACGGATGTGAAAAAGAACTTGATCGTCTCACTTTTGAGCGAATGTAATCGTTTGACTCGTAACTGTCGTATTCTCTCTCTATTTGTCTGTCTCACGTCTTCCTGCGTCTTTCATTTAGGCCTTTATTTTCTTTCAACCTTCAGTTTTCTTTCCTCCTTTTCCCTCAGAACCGTGTTCTTTAGTCACCTTGGTCTCTTGAGTCCACACGGTCTCCACGTTCCTCTTACAATCTTCCTCCCATCCTCTCACGGATCCCTTAGTCCCGACCCCCCCTCTCTCTTCTCGCCCCTTAATACATCAGCAACTCGCATTCGCCCACACGAAAAATGTCCTCTGTCAGAATGACATATCTCCCCCCCTTCTCTCTCTCTCTTCTAACTCCCTTCCTCTCCTCTCTTTCATACCATCTCTTTCTTCATCCTCCTCTCTACCCTGACTTCTCTTGACGCTTTTTCCATTCAGTTTTTTTTTTTCGTTTCTTGTGTCCTCTTCCATTTGGAGAGTATATTTTTATGTTCCCCGTGACAAACAAAAGCCGAGGATCTTTCGTTGTTACTTTGGTAAACGGGAGTTTTATGCACCTTTAGCAACCAACGTGTTCTCCTCTGACATTTTAAGTTTCAATGGCGCTCGGAAATATTTTTGTCTTGCTTGAGAAAAAAGTCTTTTGGCCGAAAGTAAGCTCGGTTACAATGCTTACAATGGTGATAAATGCTTACTTTGCTTAGCTTCGCCAAGGTTTACAGAGACTTGCGTAAAAATTATTTTACCCCGTCACCGCCATCCCTGTTTTTTTCGTCACATGCATTATATGAAAGATGTAGAGTAAGAGCTGCGTTAGAGTAAGAGCTTTGGAATGCGCGTTTTTACGCTATTCGGCTCGATATTTCACTTTCCACAATCCATCATTACCATGCTAACATAAAAATTATAGAAAGAATCTATTTTTGCTCATCTCTCTAAAATCGGAACTTCTGTGATATTTTGGGCAACTTCTGTTTTAGTTACACCACTTGTGACAAAATTGAGCTAAATGTTTCAGTAACCTTTCATTATACCATTGCAGTGAGGTGTAAAAATGTTCCTTAAGTACGATACATTTCTGTGAAAAATCGCGCTTAAGCTGATCGACTTCAATCTCTTCAGACATCACTTCAATGCCTCATATTGAATTGAATTTTCTCGCATTCAATCGCTGGTTCTGAGACACTGACTTCTTGATCATTTCTTCCTCTTTATTCCATTTTTATTCCTCCAAAGCATTCGCAATGGATTTTCATCTTCGGCACATATTCCACCAGATCGCCTACCCCCAACTCAAATGCTCCTTTCTTACCTCCCTAGCATCTTACCCTAGCAAACTTATCTCCCTAGCATCTCAGGGATCTCAACCATCCCAAGCTTTTGCATCTTATCATTTCCTCCCCGCGCTTTAGCGTAAATTCGTTACTAAAAAAACATAAGCCCCTTCACAGTTATGCCCCCCATCTTTCCCCCTCCCTCCCCCTTCCCCTCGACACAAGGTGAAGATCCCATCTCTCCGGACGCCCCTCGCTTCTGAATCCCCGCTGACGCACCCACGTTCGCCGCATCTTCATTTTTTTCATATCGCCCGCGTTGTCCTCGCAGAGAGGGGTGAACGGTGGAATGGACGGGCATTTCCAATTACTCCCGGTAGGTGAGAGGTCATCGCCCTCCATTTACCTTCTCACCCTCCTCTCCCCTCTCTCGCGCGTCCACGCACCCGCCCCCCCTACCATCAGGTGCCCTTCGTCTCCCTTCCGGCCGCCAAGGCATTTTCCCACTCTCTTATCTCTCCTTTCCATTTTCGTAACCCTTTTATCGCCGTCCCACCCTCGTCCCTCTTCCCAATTCTCCTCGTACCTTCGGCACCCCCCTCCATTCCTCCTCCGCCCTTGGGAGTCCTTTCTCCTTCCCTTAGGTCATCTCTTCCCGTGAGGAAAGAGGGAGCCCCTCGCTCGCATCACTCACCCCTGCAAGTCTCACCTCAGCTCATTTTTCCAATCTCCCCCACTCTCGTTTTGTCATCTTTTTAGGTGCCCACCCTCCTCTCCATCCCAATGGTAACCCTCGGCAACATTCTTTATTTTTACAGCATCTCTTTCGCCCTCTCTGTTCCAGCGCCTTTCATCTCCACCTCACACTTCTTCCTTATTCTTTTTTTCCGTTCTCAGAAGAATATTTTTACGGTGCACCCTTCACTGTTCCCTTGTTTCTAATACTAACTGAAAGACCTCTGCTTTCTACGTCTGATTCTATTCTTTGGCCTCGTTTTGTAATCTTTATATTTCAAAAGCTGGATCTATTTAGCAAGGAGTTTAATAGGAGTACACTTGCTAATAGGAAGTTGCATTAGTTGATTTGGAGTACGTTTTTTAAGCATCAAGTATTCAATAATTTCATGCTAGAGTTAAAACAAGTATTATTGGCATTCAACATAGAGAAGTGAAGTCACGCAAACTATCCTGTAGTTGAAAATCATGTTGTAGCGTTTTCTTTTCTCTATTTACTCTTCCCTTTTCCTACACTCTCATTCTTCCACTTACCATACTATACTCTTTCAACCTCATTTATGAACTTCTGCCCTCCCAGTGTCATTACTAAACCCTCCGCTTTTCTTTGTTGTTTTCATATTTTGCCTTTCCATCTTCATGATTGCCACCCCTCAAATATCAATTTCATCTTCAACTTTCCCTCATGTGTAACCAATTCTGGTTGTTTTTCTTTTTAATAACTAAAATCTGTATATTCTCGCATTTATCATCCATTCAACTTGACATGTGTCTCTTTGCGTAGAATGCAGGTACGCTTCCGTCGTACAATTTTCATGGTTTCCCCCTCTTTCTTATAGACTCAGACATCTCAATCAAATGTGCGTTTCGATTATTCATGATATATCATTGTCCATCGACAGGAATTTTTACTCGATGAGGGGTTCAGTCGATAATTTGACTTCTAAACTTAACCTCTCCAGTTCCGCAGACCCATTTGAAAAGATGTGTATAATATATCTTCAGTCATATCTGAATGGCTTTTAAATCCCTTGAGTGAGTTATTATATTTAAACGAAGTGTCAGTTTACTTCATGGAATGATTTGTTATAAATCAAAGAGCTTGTACGGTTTTCGCACGAATTCGAGGAGAAGTGAAAGAGTTTTAAAAATATTGGAATATATTAATTTTTCCACCAACCCTTGCTGTGCAGATTTCGAGGGGAGAGTCGTGGCAGGAGGTCCAGCCTAATGCTTCACAGGGAGAAAAAAACGAATCATGACGCAGATATAAATTGGAAATTTTCACCCATCCATCAACCTCCGAGGCCACTTTCGGAAGCAGCGCTAGGCAAATATTGCATTCCTGAAAGTCAAAAAGGAAACAAATTGCAGTGAATCCTTCTCAGTCTTGCTGTTTGGGCAATAATTTAAGTGGAATGGATTAGCGATATCTAGAATTTTATTCTCTTGATTTTATAAATAGTTTAATCATAATGAATCGGCGTAAATCTTGAAATTTGGTCAAAATATCTACCCATGTGACCATGACCGAACCATACTTTCAAGCGTTGTTTTCGCACCTTCTAAAATTCTTTCATTTTTATTTATTTGGAATGGTGCGAGTGCCTTCACGATATTTTAATTTAGCTTAATTGCCACGTCGATAGCTTCTGATCTTATTTCACCGATATGAAAGCGTGTCTCGACTTACAAGCCACCCAATGTTCTTCGTCCCTATTATTAGAGGCACGGATATATAAATTGCTGTTTAAGCATGCACATGGACCTAATGAACCCACCTAATACATTGATCGGAAACTAGCACGCTTTCTAATCGGTACGTAATTCTTTCAAATGCCAAATTGGGTCGAGCATGGCTTAGGAGGTGCTTGTCTAGTGAATTCATTTCATTGGAACTCTAGGATGAAATGACGAGATTTACACCTGCTGAGCCATGCTCTCCGCGCGTTCCTCATAGGATTGTTTTCGGACTACTTATTTCTGATTCTTTCGCATTCCATAATGGCGTTGTCATCCGATCAAAGTGATTACACTAATTTTCTTTCACTCATTATCCTTCGATTTCCCATGCTTCCATCTATTTCCTTACGTCTCTTCTCATTTCTCAATCCCAGGTGTTCTTTTAAAAAAATCCTCAAAGCAGACTTACATTCTTTTTAGATTTTTAAAGCTTTTACCCTTCCCCTCTTCCAAAATCTATAATTTTCCAAGGTAAAGCCATTGTATAATTTTTAATTGTTGCAACTTTTGCTTCGATTTTATTTTCCTCAGATTTTATATATTTGTGTTTTTTCTACATGTCATGACATAGTTTTGTTATCTCATATATTAGCTGGCACCCCAGAACTGGCTTTTTAGACAGCGCTCCGTTGGCAATAAAATTACTGTTGAGTAATTTTAATTTTTTTTCACAATAATTAGAGAATCCCTCCAAACATCCAGTATAGTTTACATTTAAAGATAACATTCGTCTCCCAATATGCCATTGCATCTTGTATTCTCTCTTTTTATTGAGATAAAATATTAACTTGTTTCGAAAAAACAATTATTTTGTGAATTACTTATTTTAGTATTTATTGCTTATTCCTAAACTAGTCATACATTAACTTATCTGAGTGCTCATTTCCCTTCGATTACACGTTTTCTTCGTAAAGAAAAGACGTTTATGGGGGAACACTTCAACCTACGAGTGGAAAGAGATGAAGTGATGGAGGGTCGACTCACAGATATTCGGCCCCCTTGGAACCATGCGCTCCCTCACTACAGATAAAACCCTAGTCAGACCCCTCGCATTACATTAGTGAAAATGGTCATTGTCCCTATTTGATACGCGGTGATTATTTTTAGAAGTGCGGCAAATAACTCAGATTTTTTTATCAATATAGGTGCACACTTCGAGCGGAAATGGCGTATATCGAGGGTTTCATTGGCTCCATCCCTCCAATTTGCTCCGCTCAGTTCCACTCTCCTCTCGCACAATCAGCAGTAGCTCTCTTTGCCCGCGTTGCCCCGCACGCCGCCCGCGAGCCGCGCAACTTCAACGACAACACCCAATCTCACCGCGCACCTCGCAAACGCCCACTCACGACTACCTGCTGAAACAACTAGCCTTCATTCTGGAAGCACGCGGCCCTTTTTACACCCCATATCCCTCCCCGCACCGGAGGCACGGCGCCGACTCGCTGAAAAGAAACACAACCGCCCCCATCTCGCCCCTTTAACTCGGCCCACCACACACAC
>LYUA01000051.1:1279190-1296387 GCA_002093875.1 Calopteryx splendens | reverse complement strand
ATGTAAATGCAACAGTGGTTTATCCGCTAAAAGTTACTCTGATCATCTTTGTTCAATCATTCTTTGAGTCTACCCAAAACAAATATTCATTGATACAATAACAGAGGTTAACAAAGCAGCATACACCCGATGTGCTACACTGGCTAATGAGGGCTTCAGTCCATATTGATACTGTGGTATACATTTCCCTGAAAAATATTATAAGCAGAAGGGGAGGAGTTACATGTATATGAGACCTGTCTAGAAAGAATCCAACCATAAATTTGCATGTGCTAAGTCATGAGGGTAAGGCAATATCACTTTCCAGCATATTGGGAGGCCAATAACAGCTCACAGTGCAGCTGTCATCAAGATGTTTCAAAAATTGATAATGGATGATTGCCATTTGACAGTATGGGAAATCAGTGACAAGGTTGCGATAAGCAATATTCTGCATATTAAATTGTTCATGTACTACTGTGTGGAAGTGAAATTTGTGCTCAAGCTTCTAGCGTAGGAACAGAGACAACTCCATCTTGATGTAGCTCGGGACATGTTGGTCACTGCTAATACTGATCTTCAGTTTCTGAACACCATTATAACTGCAGATGAGTCATGATTATGATCAGGAAAGCTCCCAATTTGAGAGTAGAGAGGAGAATATGTAGAACTAAATGGCAGAGAGGCCATTCCAAAAGATGCCTCCCAGAAGTGTTTCCAGCGGTGGAAGGAATCAGTGTGCAAAGTGTGTGGAGTTGCTAGAGCCCTACTTTGAAGGGGATTACGACCCCAACCCCTTCAGGTATGCAACATATTTTCCCACCTGAAGGTCAGATTATTTATAAACTGACCTTTATTGTTTTATCCCCAATTTCCTATCTCTGTACTATGTTGAATCCTTGTGTTACCTTCCCCTCACTATCCATTTGTTCCATCAGATGTGTGTTGTGAAGGGGGAAATTTTGGGTGAAACCATTCTTTTGCCACACATATTAAAGTTAGGACTAAACTTGCTAACTTCGTGCAACTCTGTGGATGGAGTTGATGTTGATGAAGTGATTTCAGCCTCTAAGTATAGTGGTACATTCAGAAGAGCTATCATTATCAAACATGGGGTTGTTCTCATCATCCCAGTTATGCCCAAACATGCCAATTATTGACTGTGATTCTTTTTATTTTTGTTCCACAATGCTGAACCCTTTCCCACCAAACTAGAGAGCAGTAGCTAAAACTGTGTCTTTCCAAAGCCATGTAGAGCCAATGTATTATATTTCACATGGCCCCCATAAAGACTTGATGACACACCCAAAGAGTCCTATGTGTTTGTTAACTTTCTTGTATTAGTGCTCTCCCCAGTTTAGTTTAGAATATAGGTTTTCCCCAGAGTTGATCAGATGAGGTCAAAAGAATTTTTCCTGTGGGAGAAGGGAGAGTAAGGGACTCTTTTTCTTGTATGCTAATAAAGGGTACCTACCTATGCTATGACGTAATTCACATTGAGACCTATTCACAGAGTGTAGTACTGGGAATTTCAGAAGGCTCTCGGTTAGATACCATTCAGTTACAAATTCTTGTAGTATTTGTAACTTGGAGGTAGAAGCAATGGAAGTTTCTCTATCAAACACTGGGTTGCTCTATATTTCAGTATCTGGATATTCTCTCCTTTTATTATTTTTACTAAATTGTGACACTTTTGGAAGGAGAAATCATTCCTCTTGCCACTAAATTTGAATCTTCACCAACAATATACAGGATGAAAATGTGGACACTATTCAGCTTCTCTAATGTACAGGTGGCTTCCATTGGGGATGTGATTGGTGCCCACTGAGGCTATATTAAGTATTAGCTTAAGTTTTTTCTTAAGTAGGATCCTAGTTAGAACCTGTCTACCTATCAAATTGGGATTGGGAGCTGGAATTGGGAGGGATTTTGGTTTGCCATCATTTTAATTTTCTAGCTTCTCATTGAATAAGCATCCCAGTGGTGGGGCTCAGCCAATGGTATGCTGGCCATCAAGATAGTTCCTTCAGAAAGTGGGCCTGTAGTATTACTAGGCTTTGGTTTTGCTTGAGGCATGGTGTGGCAAATGTGCCAAAACCAACTTCTAGAGTGCCATACCATTAGCAAGGAATGTTGCATATGGCACTGGAAATGATTTGTATCCTTGCATTCCATATATTTCATTAGTCATAAAAGTTAAATATAAGCCTTAGGCAGTCAAAGCCATGGTGAGATGCATAGATCATATAAGATTGGACCATCAAGAAATGGACATGGAATATTGGCACCTGGCATGTGAAAGGTGTGCATGGAAAGGAGCAAGATTTAATGAATGAGAAGACTGTGATACGAGCTGATTTCTTGTGTGCATGCGAAAAAAAGTTTAAGGGGTGTAATATTGTTGACATTAATATTACATAAAATATTATTATTATTATTATTATTATTATTTATGGAAGTTGTTTGGTATTTTGGTGGTTGAAGTAGAATTGATGGCCATAATGTTCATTGCACCCAGGGTGCAGGGTTGATTCTGAATGAGAGGGTTAATATGCATCAAAGGGCATTTGAGAGTGTCCCTATATTGCTCTGCACTTGTTTGAAAGTTGGCATTTGAAGAGGCGCTATTGTAGCTCATTCACCAGTGGATGGCAACACTGAAAGCAACTGGAAGAAAGCTGAGAGATGAGATGAATGAGTGTGGCCGTGGTGAAAGAATTATTGCCTTTGGGAACATAAATGGATGGGCAGGTATTACAAGAGATTTCTCTTAAAATTGTAGGGTCATTTGGAGACCCTTAAGTGAACAAATGGAGAAAAAAATGCAGAGTATGTGAATGGAAAAATGATTTTTTTGTCCTGAATACATGGTTTAAGTGTAAACACTTCATTTGTATGCATGGCAAAGTAATTTTTTGGAGAATTTGGAGATTTTAATGTACAGTTAAGAGACTTAGTGTTGGGGCATGAGGGCAATGAGAGGATCTAGTTTGGAGCAGTACACTGGAGCAGTACACTAGATGAAAAGCTGTAAGAAAAATCATGAGAAGGTAATATGAATAAATGTATTCTTGAGAAAATGTGGAAGTTGAATGCCTCAGAACAGAAAAATGTAATGAAAATGCAGGTGTGAGTGATGCTTAGGTAAGTATGAATTGAATGATTGATGAACATGCAGAATGGGTGTGTGGAAAATGTATGGTTGGGGAATGAAAGGTGATGTCCAGTGGAATGTAGAAGTGTAACATTCTGTGAGTTCAAAAAAAGATGTACAAGAGGAGTTCAGAGACTGTGACTAGTCAGAGACAAGTTCAGCTAAGAAGATAGTGCATGATGTTTACAAGGCAAAAAAGAATTTATTCAAAAATTTTGAGAAAGAAAGTAAGGAAAGAATACCTACCTATAGCATTAGCAAGAAAATTGCAGGAAAATATTCATGGAAATAGACTCTCAGAATTAGGTATAGGGGAGAAAACAAGGGCATGGTAAAGGGATAAATGCAATAAAAAATGAGAGCGATGATATGATATTGCCTGGGATGAATGTAGAGTTAGAAACCATTGGAGGGAGTAGTTTGATGATTTGTTTGATAATGGTGTAGAGCACCAGTCACCAACTATTTGTTGTGAAGAAATATTTTTGGAACATTTTGCATTAGTTTTGTCAGAGATTTTTTGCTTTATGAAGAAGAGGTGAAATGCTTCTACAAATCGTATATACTGACATTCAGGGCCCAGCGTAGGGTATTTAGTTAGTGGGTGTGAACTGATGAACATAAAAGAATTTTTCTTGAAACTTTTATACTGCGGCATTAAGTATTTATTGAAATGGTAAAACATCATTTTAATATTTTCCCTTCATATTGATTAAAGATTTTCTGTAGTTTTCTCATGTATAGGTGACTATTAGTCAATGGTGATCCTCGCGATAATTGTTAAAAACGGCCGATCCGATATTTGATGAAAAATCGGCCCATAAGTGAGGATTTCAGATTTTTAGGAAGAAGTTATATGGGTTTGCCGGTTTGTGCGTCCAAAGTATCCTGAATCGTCTAGGAGGAATGGAGTCCGCGTTACATAGGGGTGCTGCGTCGAGGCAAGGAAGGACTGCAAAGGGGGAGGGAGAATACGAAGAACTGTAAAAGTAGACTCGAGGACCTGGCCGGCTGCCCGTTTTATGCTCGAGGTGAGCCTATGAGGCTCCTTTCCTTACACCTTCTCGCCATCCCCTGTTGTGAGGGCACCCTCCCCTTTCATCGTCCACGGGTATGCATTTTCCTTCATTTTCATTTGGAGTTTTCAAACGAAGTCAAAAGCAATATCAATGTGGGGTCCACAATTACAAATCTTTAAAAGCAAAAGGGTCAGAGATAAAGATTAGTACCGAAAAGTTGTTTCATCATAATTTCGCACGTCTACACATCGCATAAACTTCGTCTGTGACACACAAAAAATCCATTGCGTATTTCATTAGCTAGTGCGTAACAGCAATCTTTGAGAGATGGAAACGGAATACATGTTAATTTCCTGCAAAACAGAGCTGTGGTGAGTTTATCTGACGCATGTTGTTTGTTATGGAGGTCTTTGATAAACAAGAAAACGTTTGTGTAATTAAGGACGCTCTGAAGAACAACGGACATTACGAACGCACCATATTACTGATTGCTCACACCACACAAGTAGAAGACTTCAGATGATTTTCCAGCTGATTCTGTAATTTCACCGTCCATTTTTTTAATGAAGTACAGTTAATATAATTTATCAATCATTGTTAGTAAACGCGAGAGCCATGCACAATCTCACATTTACGAAGCATGGACTTCAAGAAACGCAAAAAAGACTTGGTTTTCGTTCGTCTTCTTCTAAGACTCCTAAGACAGCTGTTAAATAGGAATTGAATGGCAAATGCAAACGATTCAAAATAATTCTTGGTAAAATTATCTTATAAAAAAGAGACTGGGTCAGTTATTTTCTCGCGCGAAATACAGTAACAGTAACCTATACGACCTATCTGTGAGTAGATAGTATGTATTGCATTCAGGCCTTAGGATCCGTGTATTCGAAAATTACGCATACAAATGTCGGCACATCGACAAAAAATTATTTAAGGTGGCTTACGTCGTTTACAGACTTCTTTTTAGCATTTTTTTTTCTTCGTGTGGCCTTCGCCAAGTTTTCTGACGATTGGCTCTCGCGTTGAGCAAAACCTGAAGGGTCCGTGCATTTAAGTCCGAGCTGTGGTGAGTTTATCTGACGTATGTTGTTGTGAATCTCTCGACATCCGGTAGATTTATCTTTAGTTCCGCAATGGCAGTTATAGCAGGATTATTAAGAATCACCCATTTCTGAAAGTTATGGAGCAGAATCCTCCATAGATAGTAGATGAAGCATGAGTTGAAGAAACACAAGATATGCATCGCCTCGGCAAATGGTACCATACTTGGAATCACACATCAGGTCCCACATTTTTGCACAGTCCCACAGTCATATTTTTATCCGGTTTTCGTGGATAAGGAACGGTTGTTAACATCGAACTAAAACTTTTGTTCAGAAGTAAAATACGCTGTAGAGGTTGTAATAGTTACGGTGTCGTTCTATTAATATAATTCAAGCCATTTGCGCCATTAATGCAAAATTAAAGGCTATCAACTACATCTCATATTTTTGCAGCTTAGCAATTAATAGCTAATTAAGAGCGATGCTTACCGGAAGCAATTGATACGACTTTATAGTTTTCATTCAAAGAGAGCCATTTAATATTCGATTCATTTGAAAAAATCTACTTCACAGACCCCTAATATTAACCTTAACCAAAATCGATGAAACAATAAACGTTTGGGTGAAATGCATGAAAAATGAACATTGATACTTTCTGGTAGACTTCATGATCGTGCGAGCATGGTGATTCGAGTAAGAGCCCAATTTGTGCAATAAACGTCATAAAACAAAATGAAAATGAGTAGCAATGATATTAACTATTTAATAATAAACAGTTTTATGATTTAAATTGAAATCAGACATTTATATTATTTTTTGTATACATTTTAGAATTTTATGAATAGGGAAGAATCACAGATATATTTACTATAGTAAATTAATATAATAATTATATTTATATAATATTATAACATAATATTCTTATAATGAACTAATCAATTAAAACAGTGAAAAAAAATTAAGATTCAAAATATGATGATATAAAGGACGACTTGAGATTCGATAATAAATAGGATCCCCCTCACTTTGAGATTCTGGTTCGACTAAATAAATATTGGATCCCATATATCTTTAATATTTATGGTTGAAATTTGTATAAATGTGAAGTTGTGATAGTTCCTCCAGCACTTCTTCTGCTGTGTTGACGTCTTCATTTTGTAATGCATGGGACAAAAGAGGCTCAGTTAATGGAAGTACTTCAGCCTATACATTCCCAAAATTTACTCTGAATGCAAAAGAATATATATTTTAGAACATATTATCTATGTATATGAAAAAAATAGGAATGTAGGTTTCAATGCTTGCAAATAGGATAAAAAAATTTTTGGATACCCAATTGTACGAGAGTTGGTTCGGCAATATCGGAATATTGGTGAGTAAAATATCGGCATCAGATTGAAAGGAACCAGCATCAGACAGGACCTAATATTTGTAAGAAAATCTGGATTTTTATTTCAATTCGATTTGGATTCATCAAAACATAATGGATATGAAAATGTGTGCCTTCCTTAGTTATCATTTCTTGACATTTTATAAAAAAGCAGTATTTAAAATAAATTATTTAATTGAAAGGGAATGGAGCCCTTTAGCCATTCCGAAATACTACCCTATTAATCTCGCGAGAATTTATGCGCTGTGTGTATTCGTCAGAGGTTGTGGTTTTGTGAGGCCAAAATTTACTCGCGTTTCCCATAAAAATTGTGTGGAAATGAGTACTTTTCAATATAAGCCTCCACATTTTAAACTTTGAAGTGAGACCTTGTAAAGATAGATAGTTGAGTTTCAAGCAGTAGCTCATTTCATCTTTATTTTGCAGAACAACATATCATTCCTTTATGAGGATTTATATTCTTTATGCGACTCGTTGCCACGGTGAACCGTTTGTGTTGAGAAGCCTAAAGCGCAGAAGTCATCATCATAGTCTTTCAATCCTAAGATTGATAGACTGCAGCCCTCCATTCTTACCTATCCCATGTCAATTCCCTCACTACACAGTAGATCTTCCTTTTTACATCCCTCTTTACGTGTCCTACATATTTAACCCATCTGGTTCTTCTTTTCCCTGTCGTGCTCCATATGGACTTTTCCTCTTTCGCTCTTCTGTATACTTCTTCATTTCTTACTTTAACCGTCCATTTGATCTCAGCAATCGTCTACAATATCAGGTTTCGAAGGCTTTTATTCTTTTCTGCTCTGTTTTCCCGATGGTCCATGCCTATAATCCATAGATGGCCACATTCTATTGTTATGCTTTGACGTACTCCTTCCTTGTTTTTTACTTTATTTTCTTTGAGCATAGCAGTTGCCTCGTCATCATAAACGCCTTTTTGGTTTGCTATCTAGCTATTATTCGCTTGATGTCCGTCGAGCTTCTTCCATCCCATGTTATAGTGCTTCCGAGGTAGGTGGGGGAGGTAGGAGGTGCCGATTCCTCTTGGGAAGCGTGGAAGTATTCGTGTGGAAAAGAAAAATCGTTACTCTTTTCCGAGTTGGAAAATATGGCTTGCACTTGCTTCCTTTGGACCATTACTTATCCTATCAGTCGTTACTTACATTTTCAGAAATCGCTCTCTGGGTCTACTCTTGCTTCCAAGAATAGGATCTATCCCGTCACCGTACCGAGTGGCTGCCTCCGCCTGAGCAGCTAGATGGATTTCCTTTTAGTGAGCGTTCCTGAATTCGTAATGATTAAGGGTTTCATCTGGCTTTCCCATGGCTAGGAAAAGCCGCATCGAAACCGGTACTGCCCGCTGTGAAACCACTACGTGCTGTCGCACCAGTCGTCCCACCATCACGCTCTCATCCCATGAAACCTCCACTCATCTTCATTCTAGTCCGCCCATGCCTTTCAACTCGCAACGAGACTTGAAACCAGTTCCTGTCTCTTATTCTTTAACCAGTCAGATGCACCAATTTTCTTCCTGATCGAGAAAGTGACCAACGGGATCTATTTAGGGCGTTTTCGCACAGCGACCTACTCATTGAACACAACTCAACATCATGACCCAATGAAAACTAAATGCTTATCCTTTTTTTCGGATACATGTGCCAGTCGGAACATATATTATGTTAATGATATGACATACCAATAAATTAGTCTTCCCCATGGTCCATGCCTATTTTTGTTTCCCTTTTGTTCATACTTCGATCGATGACTTTTTGATGCCATGTGCGACGGATAAACCTTATCTACCGAAGGGTTGCTATTGATTATATTGGTTCCAACGAGAATTGTTATTTGAAATGAGGAGTGCATAATTTCAATCAACCTGGCAAATGTAATAATTTCAGACGAAATTTCTATAGGAATTTCCAGCAGTGCATCTGAAGAAGTCAAAAAGTTGCGTCTATATAGAGGATCGGAGGTGCAGTTGCTGGAGTACTACTTTTCCACAACAGTGGAGTTTTCATAGGCCTGACTATTGGAAATATTTTCAATCTACTTCTATAGCATGGTGTGAGGATGGGGAAACCTCGATTGCAGAACGCCAACCGTTGGATGGGCTCTCGATCTACGGATCAATCCGCGCCTCTCGTTCAGATTAGGGCAGTTCGGCAACGGTTTCTCTCCCCCGTTCTTCTCTCCCAGATTCCGACCTGCCCGTATTACCCATCTGTTTGTACTAGCTCAGCAATTGCCCGTCCCTTCCCCCACCCTGAGACTGGGACTCGCGAGTTGATACCATTGAGTGGCACGTCTTTCTTAATGAGTCCAATAGTTTCAGCAGAATAACTTGGTATTCAACGTAGCGATAGAGAGAGGCTTCTTTTAGGTCCGCCGCCAGAAAATAAATTCGGCTCGAATGTTTTCATTGGCTTCGACCGCTGGTTGCCCCATGTCGTCACACGAGCTCTTTGCGGCGAATTCCTTTTGACCATGGAATATAAAATCCACACGCATTCCCGCGACCCGTAGACGCGAGTGACCTCTTACTTTCCTCCATCCCTTGAGACCCAGAGCGTGAGTTACAAGGCAGAAATCCATATTGGTTTACATGCTCGTATGACTCTAAGAATGAAGTGCATTGGCAAATTTATTATTAGACATGGTGGTATATGTAAGTGCTGAAGAGGATAAGCAAAGGTTGCACCCATACCAACCGAAATTACAGGGCTTGAGGTTGCAAACCGAAGTTGAAGGGAACTTGGATAGGGATTTTGGGGGGGGGGAGGGGATAGGTATGTTGTCCGTGACCGCATTTTATACGTGCTATAGAAGTTGCTCTGTCGTAAAGTTGTGAAGAAGTTATGCCAATACTTGTGATTCAATTTTCGCGAGGCGTTAGATGTGAAGATCATATGAGTGACAACCGCAGAAATGTAAAAGTGAACCTTCCACTGGAATATCCGGAATTTCCAATGGGCGGTTACTTAATGAACGGAGCTCACTGTTTGGCGGTTAGGTGGAAAGTCAAGCACTCTGCCCTCATTGTGATGCTTTCATGCGGTCAACCGCAAACTTGGATATCGTTCGGGGTCGCCTCAGTTCAACAGTAATTTGCGCAACAAGAGCGCAATCATTATCATGAGAACATTGGAATTCTGCGTTTTTTTCACAGAGGAGGAGAGTACAAAGAAATATCCGTACCCAAAAGCATTAGCCCAGTCGGGGCTTATGATGCACGGGGGTAAGTGTTTGCTTTATTCTTGGAGTGAAAACGTGCCCACTCTCCCCTCTTGTGTGCCTTTTCATTCGTCGTTTCCTATTTTCCCCGTCGAGGCACCATCAGGGTGCCCTCTCCCTCCCACTACTGCCACCGTTTTTGACAGCGAACGCTCTAAGTTATCCATGCAAATTTTTTCAGCCCTAATTATCGAGAATTAATGGAGTAGCCCTATCTCCTACAAGTGATGCTTTGTGGATAGGAGTAAGATAACAGCGTTTGCAACTTGAATTAATCTACGTCTAAATTGCAACCAACCAACCACCGCTACGACGTGGGAGAGTGATTACACTATAGGAATGCACCATCGACGTTAAATATTGCTATAAGGTTAGGAAGTAGTGGAGAAGATATATTATTCAAATGATGAAGGTGACTGGCGATATATGAAACTTCATATTCGGCGGACTATTAAAGTTTTTGTTGGTAAAGTTTGCATCCGATTCGACCTGCAAGTTGTGGTTACAATACAAAGAGAGTTAAGCACAAAAATGATTTCAAACTAGGGTACTTAGGTTGATACATTAACCATTTGACGACTTCGATGAAAAATATTCAGTTCTTTTATCATTCGTAAAAATGGCATTTTAAACAAACATACCCGTTCTACCGCATATCTCTTTGATCTTATATTTATGATCCATTTTACCCGTAGTACACAGTATTAGGTTTGTAATGGGGTATGAGGTTTTTAAGATATTCATAGAATAAAGGTAATTACAATGTATGCGAGAGATATGGTCTGTATTTTAATCCGTTCATCCTACTAGTGATTTCTAGCGATTTCCTTGTTCTATTTATTGACATTAATAATTGTTAGCTTATCAAAACATCTTTCTAAAAATTAGCTCCTCTTCGCTGAACTCGATCTTATTCTGAAACAAGATAGTATTACAAGCACTGGGCAACCAACCCTAATGTGTGAATTACATACGCCGTTGGGTTGGCTTAGTACCGGGTGAGCTCTACCCTCAGGTACCAAATCGACCTTCGGGTTGATTACTGTGATTGACCATTTAATCACCAACTCATTAAGCAGTAACCATGTTTAGGATATATTTTCCATCTTTTTCAGACAACTGATGTAATTAATGCAAAGTTAAAGAGTGCAAAATATTATGAATCATTTTTCTTTAACTCTCCAGCTTTAAAACTAAGTGCTCCCATATCTTTGAATATTGAAATCTCCACCGAATGTCATCATGCGTTCGTTGTCTTGAGTTATAAACATTTTGGTTTTTCTTTTCTGATTCTAATATTGAATCAGTATTACTACCATATAGTCTGTAATATGCACCCCCTTTTAAATAAAAAATTTTTATTGAACACCAAACCCTTTTTAAAAAAACCATCTGAATCTATCTCAGCTCTGCTCATGGTCGAGTTCGTAGTTGAAATAAAGTTGCTTTGGCTGTATTGGCTGTCTTTTCAATTGATTTAAAAATGATCCTGGAAAGATTTTATAGCTGTGAATCTTAATTTTGAATGAAGCGTTGAATTTTATATACTTTATTTTTAACTTCAGAAGTTACCTACTACCTACGGAAATTACTTTCTGATGGTTATGATCGGGAGCTAATCTAATGATCAACTATGAATTATTACTTTCTACTCAATTTGATATACTTGTGACCTATTAATACTCTTATAAATTGAATGTAACATACCTCACTATGACTACACTGTAGAATTCAGTTAAACAAACGCTTTTGGCAACGAAGAATTCAATGAGGCGGTATTTGACCTACCCGCTGACCTATGTTCTCTCGGGCCCGCCGTGCTTCAATACCTCACCCGCTACACATATCGATGCCTCAGGCTTGTAATGAACGCCAAAATAATCCAGAGGCTTCCTACACCATGGAGATGCATCCCGAAGGTCAACGAAGAAAGCTCAGATATCCTCAGATAATTGAAATAGTCTTTGATTAATATCTTCCACTCGGTTCACAAAAAACATCCACGGTCGGGACAAAGGCTGTAAACCGCCATCTACATTTTGACTCCACTCAAAGTCACTTTGTCGCTTCACTTCCGAGTCCAATTCCGAGAAAGGAATGCAGAAACTCCTCGGATCCGTGATCCGTGTCGTCGTTAACGCCTACATGGGCCACGATCTGCATCCTGGAGCATTTCATTGTGCTCACGACCGCGCCTCAACCCTCTCCGTCACCTGATGAACTCCGTCATTCGGCATGTACCAAACAAGTTCAACCCGACACACAAAGATGAAGAATCGCAGACGTTGCTATTAGTGACAGCACATTAGTTTTTAATACCCTCCGAAGGTTTAGGTCATTGAGTCATAAGATGTGCCTAGAAAAGTGAATAAACGACGACACAGGATTTGTGTGCTGATGTGCGAACCGAACCGCCAACATATTGGGTTAGGTTCCTACTTAACCGGCGATTGCGTTTCCCTTCTGGCTACCAGGGTAGGCGGTTTGCATAATTGTAGAATTTTGATGTGTTAAAAAAGTTATGGTATTCCACACTGATTGCCGTGCAATGTTGCGTTTTCTGTATTTTTTTACAATGACTTATGCATGGTAAAGTATGTACAATGCTAAAAACATTAATCCAAGAATTGAGCAAAATAAAAATCACAAAAAAATTACAAAGAATTACTAAAAACACATTCTAAGGTTGCAGTAATTTCTGGAGTTCTACCCAAAAACCCGAAGTCATTGGACGTCTCCGTATATAGAGTATTAAAATCGTTTTAAATAATCACAATGGAAAAAGAGGGTGATAAATTGTTTTCACACTATACAAAATCTGGAGGCATGTAGTGAGCTTAGTATGCTGTGAACTGCATGTGGATTGCAAAAAGTTGGGCTGATGTAACTGGACTAAATCATTTGATAAAATCGAAGTTTATCTACTACAGAAAAAATACCACGCTAAGTACTCAGAAATGCGGATGATTACGATATTAAATATTATAGTGAATCAGAGGATATTGATGGTTTTGTTAGTTCATAATAGAGCATGAATAATTTTTAAGAATATGCGATATTTTATTTCTGTTTTGTTTTATAATTTATTGTAAGTTTTGACTTAGTTGAATGTACTAACTTCCATATTTTTTGTTAGTTATGAACTTCAAAAGATGCATAGTTATTTTTTTATTTGAATAATAGTGACCTAAAATTAAATATTTCATCTAAACGATAGTTATTCATAATTATTGATATCGAAACATGTGCAAAATTAGGCTCGGAACAAAAATAATTAATTTTTAATAGACATTAGCCACATCGCGATTTCACTGATTTAGTAAAGATATTTCTTTTCAATGACAATTCTAGTTTATGACGTGTGGTCGTTCGCCTTTTGTATTACGCGCTCCAAATAATTTTAAAAATTTCCGAGAAAACCTTGAATGACGTGCGAGTTATACTTGAGAATTTGGGGTAGGTACTAGAGATAAATGACATGCACCAAGTTGGGAGTGATCTCCGTAGGGCATCTCCACAGGAAGCTAGATATTTAAACACCGATTAAACCGATAGTTAATAACTGGTTTAAAGCCAACCTTCGGGTTGATTACTGTGGCGGTTAACTTTTTTCGACAGTTGTGTTGACAAGGAAAGAGGAGGTATATTAGCACGGGTTTATCAAATTGGCACAAATACTCCGTAATCCAGGTACTTCGGGAGCACAGAAATTACGTACTTGCTGGCGTTTCGTTGCCCTCCTTGAGCTTGAGGATTATCTCCCCGGGTCCCTCGGTGAGGAAGCGTGGCGGTCTGTTGGTGGATCCCGATGGGGGGATAACCACCGGTGGCGGCTGGGAGAGGCATGCTTGGAAACAGCAAACGATCACCAACGCGCAAAGAGACGCCCACGGAGCGGGCGTTCCGTTAGTCCGTACCGTCACGACCCTCCCGCACGCCGCTCCGCCCGTCTCCTCTTCATCCCCTCGGCGTGCACGCCTCTTGGGCACGACTGCAGCGGTGGTGCACCCTCCACCGAGACGGCAGTCCATGTCAAAGGCCTCCGCGCGACCCAGAGCACTTCCCTTCGTCGTCACTCAGCCGCGGTGGTGGGGCCTAAAGGGACGCCCGCGAGGGTTGCCCATTGCACTCCCCAACGGCGAGCACGCGGTCGTCGACGCGCGAGGGTGCACGGCTGCGGAGTTCGCAGTCTTCCATTTGCCGGCGCAAGGTTCCGCGCCCGTCCACTACCCCCTCCCCCGGTGACTCCTTCGAGGTGTACGCTTTCCTTCGACGGTGCAGGCAGGCTGTAGACCTGTGAATGGAATGAAAAAATCTATTCCATTATGGGGCTCTTTGGGTATTTCTGAAATCACCACACGAAGTTTTTAATCGGGTGAAAGTTCGGGGGATGTCTCATGCGTATTTTATGACATGATTTGGCATTTTATGACCCAGAAAATTATTCCATGATGCGTGGCTGAACCCGTTCATGCACACCTAATTTCCCAATTGGGGAAAAAAGGATTAAATCTCACGATAAATAGTGTTTTGACTTTTTTATTATTAGTATTTTGGTGATTGTTTATAGTTGGCACAATCCCGACCATGGACTTATGTTCAGATTGTGGGAAAATATGTGTCATATTTCACGTTAGTATCAAGTGAGAGTGTTTCCTCTGGAATTAAAAGTTTCGTTTGCGACACGGGAAAGATTCAACGTAGAACGGCGTCAAAAATCGCAAATACATCATAAAAAGTATCACTCTAATGCTTTCAGACAACGATTGATGTAAATGAAAACATTCTGCTTACACCACGTAGGTTGACTATTTAAGACCACAGTTTCGCTTCCTTTCTTGAAGGCGTCTTCAGGTCGAAGAGAAACCTATGGAATAACATAATTGATGCAATTGAGAAATGAAGATTTATCGCTTTTTGGAAATTATTTTAAATAATTTTGGTGAGTGAGTTCACATATGATGCGTTTTAAACTCCTTGCTCGTCGTCTTTATAATGCAAATGTAAATATTATAATTGCGAAACAACCACGAATATAAAGCTAGAGAAAAATATACCAGAATAAATAGATATAGGGAGTTCTTTATCCGCTTAAAATGCGTCCATGCAAAGGATTGCAGGATGCAAAAGCTGTTGATGTAAACTGTATTCAAGAATGTAACGTAAACTGACGGCAATTCATCGACGTACGATGTGCAAAGTAGCTATAAGCAATGGTAATTTTTATTTTTAATGACTGTATACCGAATAGAGGTAGGCTTAGTACGATCTGTGAAAAATATTACGCAATACTTTGGACTACAAACGCGCATTCTCACAATATTAAAATCTTTTGATTTGCCCTTTTTCCTTCTTCAGCTTCCCAATATTTCTACTCCCAATCATGTCATCAAAAATGCCGCCTTTCTCTTCTACTCCCGCGCTCACCCAGCATTTTCCCACAAGGTCCAACATTCCGCTATTTTTCAGCATCTTCTCCCTAACCACTTTTTCTGCCTTTTTCGATTTTCCTCGAACAAGCCTCTCCCTTTCCCTTACATATGTTACACCTCTTCATTTGTCTTCTTCACTGTCTAGCTAGAGTTGTCCCCATCGTCTTTCATGACCACATCTCAAAAGCTTCCAATTTATATTCACCCTATTCCCCCCAAAGAGCTCAGTATATGATTTCGGTGGCATACAACGCTTTGCTCCGTATAAACCTTCAATAGTCTTTTCTTTACGTCTACATTCAGAGATTGTCATCAATTCCCTCGTTTTATACGGTTCTAATGCTGATGCGACGGAGTGAAGGGAGGCAGGAAGTATGCAGAAATGAAGATAGGGTTTCTCTAGGAGTGTGTCCATCAGAGACCTACCTCAACCGGTAGATTACCAATAATAATAATAATAATGCTGATACAATTGTCCTTTTGCCATTGGTACTTCCAAATAGAATGTACACAAATTAAATTAAATAAAAAGTTTTACAAATTTATGAAAGCATGAGACTGGAATTAAAACTATTATACTTTTCCATAGAATGTAATTATTAACTACATAACGCGGTTTTAACAATTGTACGCCATTCTCAAGAAATCTTGAGAGTAACGCATGAACGTTTTAACCTCGGTCGGAGGTTAATAATATATTTCTGTGAAAAAGTGCAATTGTTTTCATTCCAGTCCTTACTACTTTACCCATCTTCGTAAAAAAATACTGCCTATGCACGTCAAGTGTTCTACCCTTCTACTTTGATCTTTAAATTTACTTCATCCACAGTGATCAACCTCTAAGGGACAGAAGTCACTCCGAACTAGGCATTAATGCGTGTGAATTTTACACGCCTTAAAGCCTGGACACATTCGACGTAGGAGAGAATTTTCCTTTCCCAAGTTTTCCGCGAAGTTGTCATCGCGGATCTGAGGTGGATCTGTCCTCAGGACAGGTTTCGTCGGAACCGTTCTCTCCACGTTGTCCGTTACTGCTTCCTTTAGCTGTTTGTAATTCCTTCCCATCATTAGATCCGTCATCAAATTACATCTTCTTCAAATTCTCTCTCATTCCCTCATCCTCATCGAAGTTGTCGCTTTCGGAAAGTGGTGCGTTGAGTTAGCTGAAAAACGGCTTGGATTTCTGTATGAGGTGGCCCAAAGGCATCTTTCGGGATTTTAACCCGAGACCATCTGATCATTAGCCAAACGTTCTAATGACTAGGCTGATACACCTTATTGACGATTAACTTAGCCTTTCTATCTTAAGAATATTCCTACTTTCGTTTTATTATTACTTGTCTCCACGTTAAAGGAATAACATAATGCACCTTTCCACTTTATTTTACAACGTAGGTACGTTTCAACTCAATGAGGCATCTTCAGGCGTACTACTGGTGCCTATAGCACTCCCGATGATGATTCAGTGAGTTGAAGCGTATATTGCAAAATAGGGATTTACAAAGTGGGAAATTGCAAAAGTTTATTCCTTTATTATGGACGTCTTCCACTATATCAGTCCTCACACAGTGAAATTTAGCCTCACCTCAAAAATCTTTCACCTTGGTTCTGCAATGCACTACAATAACTGCAATTTAGTGGCATGGAGGGCAGCAAAAATTTGATTATTCGAAAATCTGACCGACTCAATCAACTTCTTCACTGATTACATTTATACCCCCAACCTCTCATGTGTAATTTTGCCATTTCTTCGAGAAGAAACTACGGAAAATGCCGCGACAGTAACGGAGTTACCCACTGCTGTGAATACATAGGCGAAACATTCACAGTGTAAAAATCATTCGCCTGAACCGGGACTCAAACCTAGATCCCTCGATTGGAAATCAAGGGATCTGAGTTCGAGTCCCGGTTCAGGCGAATGATTTTTACACTGAATTTTTCGCGTA
>LYUA01000051.1:1240282-1252018 GCA_002093875.1 Calopteryx splendens | reverse complement strand
CTCGAAATCTACGAAGCAGACATATATATCCTGATTATACTCTATATTCCTTTCTTTCTCATTACTGCTATGCTACTATTACTGCTAGTATTACCTCATCTAACTCATTACTGCTATGGCGTCACGTGCACCACTGCCTTTCTTAACCCAAACTGATCTTCTCCTAAGCAATCCTCAGCTTTCTTCTCTATTCTCTTATGGCTGATCCTCAGCACTACCTTTTCCGCGTGCGAAATCAAATTAATGGTCCTATTTCTTTGGAATGGGAATTAAAACTGGATGGGAACAACTTCGTCTTCTCACAACAAAATTGAATAGATTGATTTATTGGTGTATTGAATGTTGTGTCCGAGTGCGTTTATGCGCACGACATAGTATGATGGGCGGGCATGGTGAGATGCATAATTTTAGATTTAGCAAAAGAGTGTTGAAGGCGCATGGATATTTTTTCTAAAATTAGCAGAATCGTGTGCTGAAGGGGTTTTTAATTTAATATTGGAACTTTCCTCGAAAAAAAGAGCCTGTGCAATGCGTTTCACGAGCCTCCAGAACACATACGCATATGCAACGTTCATTTATTCCACGGCTACTCAATCACAATGTGATAAATACACGCTTCGGATGTTCAACGTAGAAGTTATTTGGAGAAAAGCATAATATTTACGCGCCGAATGCGTAAAAATGGTGCGTTTGTTTAGACCAAGTCTTTGGCTTCCTCGTCCCAACACAGATTTCCGGAAATTATTTGTACCCGACACGTTTCTGGGTCAGTTCATTGGGGGCCTCCTGGAACGCTGAATTAATTGTATGCACCTTTTGGGAAAATGACTGGTATTCATCACACCACGAAAACAATGAGAATACTACAATCACACCCCAGTTCCTGAAGCGAATACGGTGTCGCGTGCCGCTATCTTTTTCATCTCCCCATCTTAAAAATGCAGGTAAACGTAAAATGAGGGTCAGCGCACAACCCATACAACTAGAAATAGAACCTGCCAGAGGTCATTGACGACGATAATGCTTATAGTTAGCTATCAACATTTGACATAAGGCTGAGAAACAAGATAAGGTAATAATATACAAATGAGCGTACTATGTTAATGCAGGATGAGGACTAATTGAAGCAAAAATTGCGTTAAATTTTGTTACCCACGAAGCAATCCTACTTTTCTGTCCAACTCATGCCAAAATTATTTACTTGAAACCTGCTTGCATGGTAACAAAATATAATGCGTTAGTGAGGCATAGTTGGAAGAAATGTTAATCAAGAAAAAATAGGAACATTATCGCCGAGTACACTGAATGGAAAGTACAAGTAAAATTTTGGGTAAAACGCTTTTCTACCTATCGAATAACATGAAAGATGCACATCATTTATTTCAATCATTCACAAGGAACCTGGTCTTGCCCGAAAGAAACGTAGGTCATTGACCGTAGCATAATATTTTGAGTTACGAGAGGTTTACTCCAGTCTTTCCAGTTCCGCATATGATCCAGTCTCTTTTCCATGAAACAAAATTAATGACAATAAAAGACGTAAAAAGATTAAAACACTTGGTTTTTCCACAAATTTATTTGCTCAAGACTGACAAGTCGAAACCTGGGTAGTGAGCAAATAAATTTGTGGAAAAACCAAGTGTGTGTTTCTTCTTACGATGAATCGTTTCCACCAAGTGACAGCCGATAACAACACCTAGACAATAAATGACTTTAAATTTATGCTAGGAGAAAATTCATGCAAGTTTAAAAGATGATGCACAGATTTTATTTTTGCTACATTTCGCAAATTTACATACTCAGTGATCAATGTAATGGTCCATCTGA
This sequence comes from Calopteryx splendens, assembly GCA_002093875.1. NCBI lineage: Eukaryota > Metazoa > Arthropoda > Insecta > Odonata > Calopterygidae > Calopteryx > Calopteryx splendens. Next base: position 1,250,191 of record LYUA01000051.1, on the reverse strand, counting down.
AAAGAGTTCGCTCCGTGTTCCCTCAATTACCTCAGGGTTCAATGTAGGTGATTTGATGATGAAACGTGAAAATTTCTTGAAATCTAGTAATTTGTAGGTAGGTACTTATCTGATACCACTGCATTACAATAATGTGGGAGAATAATACATAATAAGACGTCAGGTATGCCATACCTTGATTCATGTTGATAAGGAACATCCTACCCATGGTCTACAAACCTTGACGTGATGCAAGGGCTCGCGTGTTCCAATGACCCCAGAGAGGTTCTGGCAGGAACAATGATAATTGCTCCTGGTAGGGTCTCTCTTACCAGGCAGTACAAGGGGGAAGCCAAGCCAGACGAAAGGCAACGTCTGCACCTCCATGAGGTGGCTTCAAAATTGTCTGACCCCAGGTAATTTAAAATGGCGGTGCCAGATAAAAACACCGACTAATGGCAACGATAACTCGTGACGCCATTACAGGTGTAAGGAAATTAATTGAAAGGAATATGGAACATAACCAGCATGTCTGGGTTCGACGGCAGGCGGTTTGGGTTCGACGGAGTAGAGTAGAAAAATTTAAAGTATTGCAGAACATAGGAGCAGGCTGAATGGATAGGAGACTAATTCGAGAGCTGTAAATGAATCAGACGGTGCAATTAAGGGTAGCGGAGGGAGAATGGGGATGGACAGTGATATACGGGGGAATGAAACAAGGATATCCGTCATCACCAGTACTTTTTCAACTTACACGTGTACAATAAGACCACGTTAACAGCTGCATGGGAGAACGAAGGTAGAAGGGGAACAGATTAAATCAATTAGTTCTGTAGATGATCAAGTTATATTAATTCAGACACCCAAGGAAATGCAGTTATGTTTGAGTGCATAACAGAATCAAATTGTGAAGTGAAGAATGAAGGTCAATCATAAGAAAACGAAAGTAGCGAGATTATGTAGTAGTGGGAAAACTGTGTTAAACCTTTAAGTAGGAGGGAATAATTTAGGTCAGGCGGAAGAGTTCACATCTTCGGGCAGCATCTTGGAGGAAATTGGATGTATTAGTTGGGTCTCTACGGGAAGAATTGCGTTGGCTAAAGAAGAAGTTTAAAACAGGTGAGAAAAGATGGCAGGTACGTTACGTACGTCATATAGAGAGAACAAGTGTTTTTAAATCTGGGGGAAGTTGGAAGTTAATAATTAAAAGCCTACCATTAGTAAATCGACTATCTATGATTTTGGTAGCAGGTGACATTTCACAACAGTAAGGATTTTTTACACGAAGGAACACATGAAAACATGCGATAGCTACGCAAGCACCTGGAAAACAGTAAAAGTACTTGAAGGAGTTGAGGACGATGTTGATTTTACTTTTGGTTCCTTCGTCATCGAATTTGGGACAGCTCGCTCGCCAAACTTTCGTTTCACGGCCAATGGATCGGGTTGTGCTTGCGTAGTTTACGCAATCCTATTCTCCCCTGTATCATGCTGCAGATCATGTCGCAAAGTTGGTCATCAGTAGAGAATTTGCTTCTAACCGAAGCTACTCACGTTCGCGATGCGTTGGACCACCTTATTTCATAATAATTTGGAGCAACGGAAATCACCGATTACCTTTGGTGAAGTGGATAAGCATGAGATTTGTGCGCTGGAGATAAACTAGCTTTAATCAACATGAATTATGGCTGCCATTCATTAATTACGAATCAATTCGATTAATCTATTGGATTTCTTTTCGCTCGCTATACCTATTACTTTGACTGGTACTACATCGCTGAACGAAATATTTGGGTTTATAAAATTGCAGAACGAGGAATTCTATGTAAGGATTTTCTCCACAAAACCAGTGAACACACGACAAACCAAATTCAGTGGAAAACTTTTTTTTTACCTCGTAGTCGAAATAGAATTGACTGGTAAAAAACCTGCCTCTTCATATAAAGCGATGAAATAACAGGTTTGAGAAACTTTCCTTTCAGATCGCTCCAATAAGAAATATCCCACATGATACTTACCATTTGAGTTGGTTACTTGATCAACAACTTTCAAATGAACTTCATCTGCGACCTCAAGTATGTGCTTACCAGGGGTTACGAGTAAATCTCTTTGTCGTCCGATTCACACCAACGCAATTTTTGCTTCAATTAGTCCTCATCCTGCATTAACGTACGCTCATTTGTATATTGCCACCTTATCTTGTTTCTCAGCCCTAAGTCAAATGTAGATAGCTAACTACAAGCATTATCGTCGTCAATGGCCTCTGGCAGGTTACCGCCTTGAACGGCTACCAATTCACCTTTTTGGAGAAGCCAGGTCTAATTATTCTAAAAATAAAAAAGAACAATAACGTAGAAAGATATTGAAAAATAGGTTTTCAACAGAGTAGGATTAAATTGTTATTTGCGAAGATTTGAAATGCCAAAGGATTCATGAATCCATAGTCAGGAAATACATTGGCGTGTGGAATACTGAAAAGCTACTTGATTTCATATATAATCTTAATAATCAAATTTAGACAAAAATTTTTTTGTTTCTGTATCTAGTTAGTTACTTTTAGCTTTATCCACCGTTGTGATCGCTAATTTTGCATGGGAACAATGATTGAGAAGGCATCGATTTACTATGCATACTATTTCTCGTTAAATTTTTAGCATGGCCTCGCCTAAAATAGGTATACCAAATTTAGTGTTAAGCTTATTCCCTATGAGTCAGTATTAGCCTATAAAGATTTGTTTTTTTTTCCAGCAGGTTAGGTTAGGTCTTACATTCATCTATTCCTCTTATTGAAACGAAACACCCATTTCCATTGTGCAATGAACTTTCAGAGGGGAAATTATGCAACTTTAAAAATTGAAAACTCCGACACTTCCAAAAAACGTGCGATCATCACTTTCCCTAGGGAAAATTTGCCCCGAGCACGGCGCATGTAATAGACTCTTCACCCGTCATTGTTGGCAAAAACAAGAGCCCTCTTTGATCGAGAAGGCCTTTGTCTGGGTCAGGGGGAATGATTTCTCGGGCTACTGGTTATGGGTTACGTGTGTCGGCAGGGCAACGAGACTCCAAGGGAATTCCTTACAATCGGCTCATATGCATTGGGATCGCAGGGAACGGTTTGCAGTTCCAAGTCGGAAGTGAAGACCGAGAGGAAACCTCCTTTAAGGGGTCGTGAGCTCTGGAATCAGATATATAGGCATTACGTCTTGAGTTTAACGGAGTTCTGAACTGTACCATTCCTTCTATTCGCTGTGGTCTGTTATAGGTATGGGGTCAAGCTTCGGTTGATGCTGATGTGAATCTTAAAGCTCTTAGTTTGAATTAACTGTATTTTGTATCACGACTCTATAGCCTTAAAAGTACATTAGGAATTTCGTTGGATAAATTGTTGGTGCCATCATCATTCTGTGCCCGGTGCAAGGAATAAGCTATGGAACTTTTTGCGTACCCTTGCTAATTGTGCTACTCATACAGGAATTTGGTTCTCATAGATTCCATCCCTTCACGTTTTAGTATTACCCAATTCCATAGCGCTACATTATATTTATTTTGCATGACTTCATATACCATGCTTATATTGAAATTTAATATAGGTACTAATATTCTTATCCATATACTTTTTCATCTTATGGGCAACTTTGTGGCGCAACGAAATGACTATTATTGGTGTGAAATTTCACTTAAATGCTAGAATAAATGAGTGCGATTTACTATTGATTGAAAATTGGTAAGTTGGTTTTCTTACTGACCGAGTACCCAGGATAATAAATACACGCGGCAATTAGCACTTCTAGATGCCGTTAGACGGAGTTTTTTCGGGTGATGGATAAAGAATCACAAGAGAGGCAATTTAAGTTAAACAGGTTGAAAAAATTATGTTCTTCCACGACAGCAGCAGTTATCCAATGGCGTAATAGAAATAACAAACTAAAAGGTCAAGACGCAAGGGTCAAGGCAGAAGATAGAGCTTGCCATTTCAAGCTCGCATATATTATGCGAAATTCCACATTAAAATAAATAATCGTCTTTTCTGCGATGATAGGCTATTATCTATCTCCAACGATCTCTCATTACGCCCTGATTATGAAACGTGCTGACTCATCTGTGACTTTAGGAAAACGAGTGTTGTTGGAATTAAATCACTCGGTATCCATTTCCGCACGAGTACAATTCATTTCGTAAAACCCGATTCCAGTGAGATGTCATCATCAGGGGTCAATTGTCTGATAACTATACCACCACGCCTATGCTAGAGAAGTCTCGTTGAAACGGGACTGTTCCAACGAAACAATTTTCTGGTGGAAGCGGGGGCAAGTTATTCACTCATATTGAAGCCAAGTAAGAACATTTTCTAATTATCATGGAGAATAGACTTTCTTAAGGATTCACGCTACCTTGCTCGAGAATTCTACGACGGCCGTACGTACTTCTGCACCTTCCGCACCACAAGGAGTAGAAACTCTCAGGTGAGAGGAAACATTGGTTCCGCTTAGCGGGTGTCCGCCTTCCGTCAAGATTTTACGGTACGCAACCTGACCTGAGGGAGAGCCTGAAGCCGTTTATTCTTGCTCCACGATTCCCTGAAAGACTTAAACTCTCATTACGGTTTAAATATTTCCAGTTTTCAGTTTCTAATGACTTCCTATAATTTTTCCGTTACGTACGTCCTGGAGTTAGTCGGCAAATTGACATCACAAGCACGCGTTTGACTTGATATGGCGGCTGCAGACGCCCCAATACAAATTTAAAGGCTGATATTTAAAAATTAATGTAAGTCGTAATTTGCAGTAAGGTTATCACTTAGCTCACTTATCATTTATTACTTGCGCAGAACTGAGTAGTAAAATCTACCACGTTCAATTTATCGGCTAATAGTGAATAACCGTCGTTGGCGTATGGAATAGTAATTACCGATCTTCTGCTATATTATTACGAAGAACTTTTCTGAATATCATAATTGCTTGAAGTACACTCAATAGGTAACTTCTGAATAAGTAATTTTGGGTTAAGTGAATAAATAAAGGCGGTGTTAATAAGGAAAAGTGGTTAAGCCAGATTAATGTGCCATGCTCATGGATGGCGTTTTGCGACTCGCCACCTGCCTGCGACAGAGTGACAAGGGTGGTAGCAAAAAAATAGATACGAATTCTCAGTTAGCGACGGAGCTGACAGTGGTTAAGCCAGATTAATGCCTAAATGAATAAAATTTCAACGATTATGGAAAAACAATATATTTGAAATTTCCGCGACAAAAAAGTATCGCGGATGATGACGAAAGTGACGATTTCCGTGGTCCGCCCGATATCCACCGTTTTTGGGCTGTATGCTTTTTTTGTCAACACCATTGGACGCCTCGTTAAGTAACGCTTGATAGCTCCATTTTTGCTTTCACTTGTCCTTTATTTTATCGCTGCCCGGATGTGTAAGGCTCATGGATGGCGTTTTGCGACTCGCCACCTGCCTGCCTCCTGGGCCGGCATGTGGCGGTAACGACGAAAAATTCAAGGCCGCCGCGTGTCGACGGCTAACGACTCACTAACTGCTGAATCGCATCAATTAGCCGGTAGAAGTTAAAATAACGAGCAGCTTGATTTCTATTGTCCGTTGCGTAATGTGTTCTTTTCAAAATGATGCTTTATCGTTTTTTTTTAATCTTTGAAAGAACTATTTTAAGTAGCAGGTTCAGGGTATTTACTCGTAACTCTCCGAGCAAGAATTTAAGAGAAATAAATTTAGAAACATTCTAAAAAATATGAAAATCAAATCAAAGATACCCACATTATGCTATAGCATAATCCCACTGCTTAAGTAATTAGTGGCTCAGAGCTTAGGTTGGGGGTAAGCTCTACCCTCACCTGTTAAAACCAACCAACTTTCGGTTTTATTGCTGTCATGATGTGAGTGATTAGTACCTTGGTGATGAATCGAGTTAGTCCTGACCAATTCACTGAAATATGTAGGGCCGTGAATAATATTAACAATGGTAGTTAATATTTTAAAGGGCGCCAAAAAGAAGTTTTTCTATGACACGTTAATATAACACGCTTCAACTTTTATTCTACTAGTAGCCACCTTTAAATTTCCGCCTATAATACACGAGGAGCGGCAATTCCATCCCATGCTTATTAAAAATATATAGTTTCCTTGGCTTGACATACGAGGGCTGTTCAGTAAAAAGTTGATCATAAATATTTTATTCGCATAATTTATCGTGCAATTTATTTAATTTTAGGCTATATTGACGGATTAATGTGCAATGTATATGTGGTACAAGATTCATTGATTTGACCCCCCGCATTGCGTCACATTGCATCAACGGCAGCCGTGGCATGTTCAGTTCGCCTACAGCATCGATGGAGGTAACTCGAGACGGGCAGTACGCTGCGTTTAAATTATGCATTCGCCTGAAGAAACTGTCAGCCGAGGCCTATGCAATGCTACATGAGGCTTATGGAGAGTCTATTCTTCCCCATAGCACAGCTAGAAGATGGTTTAAAATGTTAAAAGAGGGGAGACAATGAATTTAAAGGAAGGTGGACCCTGAACCCCAGCCACTGCTCTTACTAAAGCAAACATAAACGTCGCTGCTGCCGTTGTTAGAGAAGATCATCGAATAAAATTAACAGGACCATACAAAATAATGAAAATTTCATTGGATGCCACCCTCACGTTGGTAACAGAAAAATTGTAAAAGAGATTGGTCTGTGCATGGTGGGTTTTGAGACTGTTCACATCGAAGAAACAGGAGGTTCGCAGGTGCAGGTATGTTCTCAGTTGAAGTTGACATTACATGAAGATGAGGAGTTTCTTTCAAAGGTTACCCCTGCAGAAGAAACATGGCTAGATCATTTTGATCCTGGGAACAAATGGCAAACCTGTGTGTGAAAATCCACGGCATCACCAACACCTAAATAAGCCGAAGTGGTGGCTTCTGCTGGGAAATTTATGGTCGTATAATTTTTCGATATTCAGGGAATGATGTATCAGAATATCATACCAGGACACACCACAGTAACTGGTGCATACTATAGGGTTGTATTTAAAATTCTCCAAGGCCATATTAATCACAAGAGGTCATATTTCAGAGCAATAGGCTGGATGCTGCACTACAATAATCCGCACATCGAAAATACTGTTTCAGAATATCGCGCGAAAACCATCGTGAAGTGCGTTCCTCGCCCTCCCTATAGTCCAGACCTAGCTTAATGTGAATTTCTTCCTGTTCTCCTATGTGAATTCCCACCTTCGTGGGAAGCGCTTTTCGTCATCAAAATTAGTGGTGAAGACTGATGTGGTGATTATCTACAAATGGCTACCTATAAAAAATGGCTTTCAGCATGTCTTCAAAGACTGGGAAAAAAGATGGGACAAGTGCATTGCATCCCATACTACTTTGAGAAGGACCATTAAAGGTTGGAGGATGATTGAAGATATGCTGTTAAAAATATGCTGATCATTTTTATCGAACAAACCTCATACATAACAAGAATAAAATTGAATATTATGCATTTTACCTTTTGTATCCCAGAATAGGAACTTCACGAGGTCGGAACTTCATTCATCTTGCGGTTTATATTGTCAAGCCAAATAAGTGCGACCTTATTGCTTAGTAATTTTGAAAAAAATACTTTCATAGTAGATGGATGAATATTAGAAAAAATATTTTCTACTATAAATAACAAGGTACGAATGAATTTTACTTTCATGGACTGGCAAAAATAAATACTTTTTGCGGCATTGAAAACCCCCAAATAATAATAAAGAATTGAAATGGAATTTTCCTTTGTTGTAATGATTATTATGATCATAATTGGCCTTGGTATCCATTTTAAACAATTAGACAGTGGAAAATACAAAAAAATCCCCTCGATATGAGGTGCACGTGAAATCAGTTTTTACATGAAAAATCTCCCTAAAATGATAACCTCCCACTTTGATGAATTTATTTCAAATTTGAATCAAAATATATTTTAAAATAAAAACTTTGGAAATACGTATTGATAAAATATTATGAAAATTCATAATATCTTTAATAATTACCCCAAACATTAGGTCCGGATTCCTATTTTTTTACTGTTTCAACACACATGAGCTACTTCATCTCGGGCACCAAAATTAGCTCATTGCACATTGAGTCGATTCCACGGTTTCTTATTTCCCATGCTCAGCATGTTGCATGTATTCGAAGGAGGTCAGCAAGTTCAGAAATTAATTCATTCGCAGTCGATCTTTTTTATCCATTCGTCATAGAAAAGGCGCTCCCAAACATTTGAAAAACAGTTCAGTTAAAACGGAAAATACAGGAATCTGAAGGATTCAAAGAAATAAAATATAAGTATGAGTGAAACGAGTTTACTCCGTTTACTTTGAGTCAGAAAAAATTGACCCCAGCTACAGTACCTCCTCTATATGAACATCGATGACGTTTATAGTTTTATCACCTAATAATAACATGGAAGGTGTAAACTAACATGCCAACCTGATTATGTCCGGTGTTTTGTGTTGTGAGGTGTACTCTAGCATCATTTACACGCGGCTAAAACGGCCTATCTTTGCAATCGGCTACTTCCTGCTTCTACGAAGGACCTTTTCTTGAACTTGGCCCCACCTGCTGAACCTACCTTTGTATCTTCCCTTTCTTTTAACACTTGGAACCCAAAAAATAAATTCCTCTTGCCGTTCAGTCAGAGTATTTCTTTCTTTTACTTAAAATGTTCAAACGTAATGGAATACAAAAAAAGTAAACGCACGCAAGTTACTTGTATGAGTTTTGTTGTAATTTTCATAAATTATCAAATTGTTCTTCTGATGACTACATTTGTGAGCTCTTGTCACGCCAATATTTCCGTATGCGATGTAAAAAACTTGAATATTTGTGTACGAGAGAAAATATTCAGTTTATTTTAATGAATTTTTATTCAAACGCGGAACGAAACTAGTGCTGTCTGACACTCGGTAATAATTGTAATAGTAAATTGTTTTAAGGTCATAGCTCTCAGCCAACCCCTAAAATCTATGCCATTTGATAATAATGTTTTCCTTGATAAAGTGGCATTCGAGTGATAGAAAAACAAACCGGTGAGCAGCTAATGTCTAAAATGTGACATTAATTGCTGTCAATTCAATGAAAAAAAGGTTTTTCAGTATAGGGAGACATGACCACACGCAATTGCTACCCTCATTAATGCTCATCCTTAATCATTTTAAAGACCCAGTTTTTAGAATTTGAAATATATATTTAAATATCCACGTAATATAGGTATGTAACGCGAAATGCGTCCGGAGAATTGTTAATTTATTAAACTGATATCCATGCAAAAATGAATGTTCCATCTTAAAATATATGATGCTCGAATGAATGTAGCCGATGAGTTACTAATTTCGCAATGTTATATTTTTTTCGTTGAAGGATTTTGGCTTGAACGCAGTAAAGAACAACGGCATTCTGAGTTCTGATCCGCATCAGGATTCGTAGTACACATGTCTCCTCGTGAATAACTGGAAAATAGAAAAAATACTCGCGAATGATTTTTCAGGGAGAAGAAAATTACTGTTATTTTTCTTCGATTAATGACACAACTCAACACCATTTCGGTTCGGCAGAAAGTTTTTACTTTCACTATTTTGAGTGTATTTATAATGGCATGGGACTTGTGGAAAATTCATTAAAATAGACTAAACCTTTCGCTCACAATCCTAATAGAATACGAATATCGTACTTCGACTAACTCACCCATTTTTCCAGTGGCTAACGGACTTTACACACATCAGCATTATTACAGTAGCAAACGGTCCCGCTTTCCTTCGCCGATCTGCCTTGTCCCGTTCACTAAACGGCTCACGCGTGTATGCGTGTGAGTTCGCGAGGGGTGGGGGTGCGTGAGGACTCCCGCTCGCGCGATCTGGTGTGTCCTACCCCCAACCTCCCCC
>LYUA01000051.1:1186813-1202210 GCA_002093875.1 Calopteryx splendens | reverse complement strand
CGAGTCCCGGTTCAGGCGAATGATTTTTACGCTGTGAATGTTTCGCATATGTGTGCACAGCAGCGGGCGACTCCGTTGAAGGTACTGTCGCGGCATTTCCCGAAGTTTCTTAGAGGTACATTATTTGAGAAACAAATTTGTAGTATGGTATTTGTGCAAAACAAATCGAAACGTTTTTGCTTCAGTCAGCATTGCCCTAGGTGAAGCACGGAGAATGGTATTGGTTCGTATTGCGGCTCATACCTGTTTTTAATTCTTAAAATGAGAATCGGTTCTAAAAACATAGTAAATCCAGATAGAATGCCACACCCTTTACATTGTGCTTGGATGAGAATTATTTCTTTATTTATCATCTATACCGGTGGCAAAGTTTTTTGAAATGGTTTTTAAATAGAGACATCAACACTAATGGTGCTAGCAAATATTTATTTCCATTCTCGTGCACCATTTTGGGTGGTTATTGTAAGGCTACATATTTAGTTTAGGTTTTGGTGCGGAGTGTTGCATGTCCATTGTTTCAGTTCAGGGTATAGTCATTGTTTGGTGTACATAGTTGTGTGTGCAAATCTCTTCGGTGTGCACACGAAGACCGTTTATCGGCAACTCGGGGCACCGCGAACTGTGGACGAGATTGGGAAACATGCATAATGCCAATTGAGGCCACCTGTGGAAATATATACCAGCACTTCGAGTTCCACGACGGAATTAGCTAGCGGCGGGCAGCCCAATCCCACGATTTAATATCACCCGTAACACCAACTTTCCCTATCAAATCAAACGTTTAGATGATTACCTTTACTTCGCTAAGCACCAAAATCTGCACATTGGAGAAAAATCATTGGAAATAGAATACAAACCTGGAGAATCATCCAGCATGCTATGGGAATATGAAATTGATGAAAATGTGAAATAATCATCTACTTAGAAATATAATTTTTTCGTAACGCTATAGGTTGAATAAGATTTAAAATACGAACGGTAGGAGTAGTAGTGGATTTAAGGGAGTTGACCCCCAGCTAAGGTCATTTGCACCGCTAGGAATGGGTGGGTAATTAGGTAGGGAGATTTTCAGGTACTGGGTTAGGATGGAGAGAAACCCGGCGTCGGAATTAGCATGCTATTAACGAAAAGCGCCAAGGGGTTCACGATTTTACGTTCCATCCGACTGACTGAGTAGTTACTCACCTGAATGTCCTCTCCGCATGGCACCCTGGTAAGGCTCGGGATACCACTGAAAAATCCTGCCAAAGCCTGGATTCGAACATGGGATTGTAAGGCAGTACACTACCTACCGCATGTACCCGATTCACCGTTCAATTCATTGCCTTTAAGCTAGCCATTACCAGTATTAAGATTAATCGTTGATGACTTTCTATGCAGGCCTGCTCGTAAAAGCTATTTTCCATGAAGCATGGTGTAGCTAGTAAATTCCGGGGGCTGCCCTGGAGTTTTCCAACGAGTTCGGTAATTCAGGGTGGAGAAGGGTCGGGGGCGGAGATTATTTTGGAAAGTTTTGGTGCAAGACACATGACACCGTTTACTTTTGGTTCTGCGGGCCACGGCCGACTGAAGTCTCACTCACTTTTGTGGAAACTCACCTCAGCTCATTTAAGACTCCTCTCATTGTCCTCTCGCTTTTTGTGGCGTTCCGCGGGAAATCTTATCTTTTCCCCTGTCCTCAAAAATCTTTTGTCACTGAGGCTTTCTCGCAGCAATTGTGCTCCTTGACTTCCCAGGTCGAGCATTGTGATTTCCGGGGCACGCGTCGACGCTTTATCAAAGCCACTTTGGGGCTCACGAGGAGGCGAGGAGGTGTAATAGAGTCGAGGGTGAGGGGTGGGGCGAGGGAAAATTTTCCCAAACATCTACGGAGTCACTTGAAAACGTCGGGGATGTGCGGCGGGAAAGTGAGGTTTCGTGTGATGTCATCTCGTGTGGCGGTGCACTTGAGGACTTCTTTCATGTTTCGTTTGGAATCTGCTTGTGACTTACCATGTCCATATTTTATATCATCGACCATTCCACCATTTTTGGGAGGAATTCAGCCAGCCATTTTTACCTGAAGGGGAAGACTCTATCGGCATGACAAAAGGGCGCGTGTTTCGATCTCGTTCCTGACCCGAGTGTAGTTTCCCCGTGTGTCTTCTGTGTTTTTCGGGGGCTACAAGGACGCTCAAGAATCTCGCACACCGGAACACTTCCAACCCTGCACGTGCGTTCGCATTTTCTTGAAACTTGATTGTACCCGTCTTCTCGTATTTTCTCTCAAATTTGAGAAGTAATATAATTTGGATAGAATTCTGTGATGAGACATTTCGCTTGTAGTGTAGAGAAATGTCCCTTTTTATGCTGTATGCATGTGGTTTCCTGTGTAAAAAACTATAAATGCATACATGCTGGTTGGAAAAGCAGTTGATGGCCAAACAGATCAAGGGTAATGTATTTTTGCCACACGTTTCCAAGTACGAGTGGAGTATTCCTGAGATTAGCCGAATCGCATTGGCCTCTTCACACATGCCGCTTTGAAATTCCTGCGGACTTGTAAACAGCATGCACTTAGGCATATGAATGTGCTGCATTCTCTATAGACGTGGTACATGGACGGCAGCAAGGAGAACATTGACAAGAACAATGCACATTTACCACTCAAAGGATGTTGATGAATATAAAATTAATTTTTCAAATAATTAACGAATGAACTCTACAAAGAGAGGGAAAAAAGGAGTTATCACAGAAGATGGAGAAGGAGAAAAAGAAAAAAAACATTGGGTATATTTAGAGGTAAGTTAACTTGCTGGAGAAAACTGTGGAAGACAAAGTGGACGGGTGGGATTCTGGATGTGATAATGAGACAGATGGCAGACAGCGAAGAAATATTAACACGTGAAGAGAGTAGAAGATAAAGAACTGGATTCTAGGATTGATGACTACCGAAGATGGTGACTTTAGGTCCCCATAGCTTTGTTTCACTATGGGACTAATCTATCCCCACATTGACCCACAGCGGATTTAACCCATACACGAGCGTCGCTGGTCTGGGTGTAAACGTCCTCTTATGTTACAAACTGATGATAACGATGACTAGTGGAATTTAGTAGATATTAATTTATAATTGTATATTTGTGTTTCTCAGTTGACATTTTGAGCATATGACGAAAATTCTCTATAGATTTTTAAAAATTATGTGGCGACATCTTTATGACACACTGTATATCCTTCCTCATAACATGCACAATCCACTTTGATAATCAATTCAGTTGGAGTGGTAAATTTAAAGCTCTTCAATGTTTAATGTTAGCCCATCAGAATTTAGCAGCACATTATGGTACCATATTGAAGCATTTGTAGATCCACGAAGTGTAATGATCCCTACTGTATTTGATTTAGTAGGTGTGTGTTCAGAACATCGTTCTCTTTCTATAAAAACATTAAATGGAATAAACGAAGTAACTATTTAAAATACTATAACATTATCAATTTGTGTTACGAGCATGGTGTGTTTGCTAGTGGAGCTTAAAATTAAGCTTAAAAGCCAGGTAAACATGAGAAATGGGTAAATGTTGTCGAATTGCCACCAGCGAGTTGACATTAGGCCAGCGATGGCGCGTAGTGTACTTCACCTATTTTTCTTTTCCCAGGAAAGAGTGCCACCAAAGAACCGCTTAGGGTTTTCACCATTGTCCTCTTCACCAGTTCACACTGGAAAAAGATTTGCCAATCTCCTCAAGAGCTTGATGAGGCTGCTCTTTATATTTGTTTGTTTTTTCTTGCGCCTAGTTTCAGTCCTTTCCTTGCGTGGGCCGTGAAACATTGTGCTCGTTATTACCTCAGCGGCCTCCTATGTTTTCATAAGTTCATAAACCACCTTTTTTTGAGGGAGTTCCTGACTTACAATCTGCAACGTCAAGACGAGACAATTGGCTTCATTTTTCTAGAAATATTCCGTACTTGTGTGATGAAAATGGTATCCAACGGAGATTAGTTTTGGAGAGATAGAACTGATGTATCTGATGCATGATTGTGTCATTGTTTATTTCTTATTTTATCGCGAATTCACTATCATAAAAAATCATGTTTGCTTGGAAGGCAAAGACCTGGTTTACGGAAAATAATGCTTGCAGAGAGGCTCCTAGTGGTTGTTAAGAGAGCATTTCCCATAAAAGCTGAAACTATCTAATTTGACACTACTCCCACAACATCTTCCGGTGGCCTTCTTAAATTCCGAAGACCCTTTTTTCAAAGCTACAAGCTAATTTACCTTTTGCTTTGTCTTTACAGTCTTATAATGAATATTAAATCATTATTACATTATAATTATATTATAACGTTTATGTATGTCAGTTGTTATCCGTATGTAGTATATGATTTTTTTGGTTCGCTTTCGACTGGTTGCACAGAGCTTGTAAATTGACTTGTCGCTGGGAGAAACGGACAACAAATTTCCCGTTAATAATGTCTTGAAAGGATATGTGTGGGAAATTGTCAGCGGATGTAACTTGTAGGTACATTGCGGAGAAGTCAAACTATTGAGACACCCTATTCTCTCGTCTGGTCAATCAGTAGCGAAATTAGCGTGCAGAAATAGAGTCCATCCAAGACAAGCAACGCTGATTCATCGGCTGCAAGAACGACATAAGTCGTAAAACGCTTAAACCGTTGAGTGAACGAATTCTATTGGAGCCATCCTCTTAGGTGGAAATCTTACAATTTCTACACCGTCCAACAACCACGGCCAACAATTCCTTCTCCATCTTTTTCCTCGTAAAAATGGCAAGCGCGAAATCGCCAAAGGCCTCAATGCATGTAAACACTGTCACCAGAGTGTTCCTCCCATTTCTGCGGAGAAAATGGAGCCAACTGCTTTTCTCCTCTCATGGCTTGATTGCTTCATGCTTTTACGATTCCTGTCTTATTTGCATAGATAGACACATACGCTCGGATTTGATTTTTTCTCGAAGGATTCGAAAAACGAATACACATTGCCTGTCGTGAAATGCTTTTATTCCAGCCGAAAAAACAGCTTGGGGTTTGAAATTATTCATCGTGTCTGAGTGAAATTGTTTGCAGCTTCCTTTTCGCCGCATGTCCTTGGCTCCAAATGGAATGAATGATATTTTTGGAATCTATTGATTCAACACGCATATTATATTTTACGTTGTTAAACTAAAGAACCACTTTTCAATTAATGAGCTATAATATTTTAATTTTTCATTGATTCAAACTCTATCAATAGGAAAGGTTTTATTTCAAAACGCACTGAGGCTAATTTCCTGCTTCTTTTAGTATTATTGACGTAATCTTAGAGATTTAGCCTCTTAAGTACTGTACATTTTTTTCTTTAATCCAATGTATATTTTTTGGCAGTGCATGGACAACTTCAATCAGATTCCAGGTTTCATTGATTAAATTCTTGTTTCAAGTGGTTCTGAAGCATCTTTAATTGGAAATAAACCTCACTAGAAAATAATGAGTCACCCAGGGACCTATGTTCAGGGCTCAATACTTCTCAGGGACCTATAATCAGGATATAGGTTTACGATACTGGGTTTCTCATTTCCCCGAGGGACGATGATGCGCTCCTGGCCAACTTTCAGCATGGAATCACTGCAATAACGAAGGCGTTACAAAATGAATCTGAAAACGCTCACTTAAAAAGTACTGAACCTTCGCTATCAATAAAGAGTATCAAGTTTGTGAACAAATAACAGAAAGAATAACTTCCCATCCAGTTAAAGTGATGGGAATGGTGAATGACCTTCCAAAAATTTCAACAATTATAATTTCATAAACCAAAAAATATTTTTTGGCTCATAGTACACTAAAGAGACTAAGTGGATTACTTACGGTACATTTCTACCAAACTGCAGGGCCCCATGGAGTCATAACTATAGAGGAAGATAATTTGAGAGGGGGAGACTTGCTCCTTCAAGTTCCCAGGATTCCTAGTAGGGCTCAACGAGACAGCTCTAAATACCCAGAGTCCTTAAAGAAACATCCCATTTAAGTTTGTTTTATCCCTGTTGGCAACAATGCAATTCGAGCAGAGGTTTCTTAAAAATTCAGTTTTTTGTTTAATGCTTGGATATTGGTTTAATGCTTGGTTCATTGAATTGTCCGAGCGTAGGTTTAAACAATGTTTAATATTCACTTACAGGACTTCCGTGACCCGTGTCTGTTTTTATAAAAAAAATTGGTATTTGTATGCTGATGCAGGTATTTTTCGTGTAATGAAATGATAATGCCTGACAGGGAATACGATGGGTGAGATTTGAATTTATGTTCACCTCTTTGGTTATAAACATACAATGATAATGTAGTAGGACTTTAATTTCCTCTTCAAATATCTTCATTGTGGAACAGATGAAAAAAAATGTGCTTGGTAAAATCCATCACGTACGTTTTATTATTTGTTAAATATGCATAGTTTCCCCATCCAATATCATTCCCAGGTCACCAAATGGAAGAATGTGTACTTAATGGATTTTTCAAAGAATATTTTTATGCATTATTTATTAGCTATATTGAGGTAAAGAGACAGGTAAGGGAGGGATGAGCACAAAGATTGATTTAGAGGGCTAAAGTACTACATTGGATTCGTCTAATGAAAATGTCTTGTTACTACGGTGTGTACAACCCAGGAAGAATGAGGAACGAATAGCTGTGTAAGAATTATCTCGCTAAAAGAGGTTTTACCCGAGGTGGTATGACCGTAAAAAGTTCGTTGAACCATATCTTTTAGTCCTAAAACCTTTAATACGAAACATAAAAAATAAGCATGCATCGAGCCTCAAGCAGGATACCATTGGAGAACTTGAGAAGATAGCAATGGATTGAAATGTTTTTAAACAATAATGCCATTAAACCAGGAATACAGTTCTCTGAAACTTTCTAAAGTTCTAAAACTTACCTGTTTTCCTTGCTCATAGCAAGTGGTTAAAGTGGGGAAAATTTGAAAAAAATGATAATGCGGTTAGCACGATTGAATAGATAAGTGGATACGTCGGGAAACTTGTAGTGAGACCAATAATAGGGAAAGTTTGAACGATCCATGGAAACTCTTAGATATGCTTTCTTTATTTTTCAAACTCAGAAGTTCAACAGTAAAGACTGATCCATTTTTTATGCTTCCACCTATTTTCTGACTGGTGGAAGCACGGCCAACCTCTCTTTTAAAAAGTTAAAACATTTACGGAATAAAATAAGCTCTAATCCGTTTTTGCAGATGCACACCACTCAGGAATTAATGACCAAATAAAAGCTTTCTTTTTTTTTGAGACTAGAAATTAAAGTCGTGCAAATACTGAGGGTGAACTTAAAAGTTAAATTTTAGTGAAGGAAACTGTTTCAGGGTCAACTTGGATGAATATCTCCATCTCAGGAAGAGGCAGGCATCTCAGGCAGTGTTATAATTTCTCTAATTTCAACGGAAGGATGGGAACTTATTCCTTTAGTTCTGGCACTTGTAGAACTCTGGTCATGCGGGATATCTACCACCCTTCTCACCTTAAATTGACCCCGCACACTGAATTGTGACGCTGATATTTTCACCATGTTGAGGAAACTGATGAATAAATTTGGTCAAGCTTAAGGGTGACCATAGCAAGTGCTTTCATGGAGGCGGGTGCCTCCAAGTCAATGCATTCGTGACCGTTGGTACAAGCCGTGGACTCCTATAAATGCCACCGGAGACCATTTTTTCAAGGGGCGTAATTTCCTACCACTTCCTCTGTTGAATTTACTGGTTCGTTGCCTTGTATTTCCTGGTGAAAATTCAAAAACACCCTTGGAAAAACTATGATACCCTTTGCACAGCGATCTTATTTCCTGTCCAACAATTTTTGAGACACGCCTGCGGATATCACATGCTAAATCGCGCTTAGAGTCAGTCAAATTACGTATTACTGGCACGTGCATAAATTGATGGGGTGACCTTAATTTCGTTGAGCGGTGGTCTTTGGAGGGTGAATCCGGCCCTGGGCGTGGAAGGGGGAAAAGGGAAGCGGAACATTTCCAATATTACTTCCAATATCCTAGCGCATGCATCACGTGCGACACCTGTCATCACATCCGGGCTTGGGTGCATTCCAGGGCCTCCTCGTTCCTTTGCTCTTGCTTCAGAATCCACGTTAATGCTTGCCGTTTAACAGAAAGGAGGACAAAAAGCTACTCATCTAGTTAATCCTTAAGGATTCGACCAATATGAGAGCCTTTTTTTAAAGGTGATTCCACGGGTTATTATGCTTTGAAATCATGCTTGTACTCTTGTTAAAATAAACTAATAAAATCAATGGTTTTTTTCACCAACAAAAGGGTTTCTTACCTAGGGTATGAAAACTAAATAGCAGACCCTCGTTACCGGTATCTAGGGCAATAATCCTAGTTATCGGTAATTTTCGGAAGAATCTTTGGTATTTCTCGGTAATTATCTACCGATATCAACCCCTTATGAATGAAAAAGTCGTAAAAATTTGAAAAACACTTTTGCAAACATGCAGATACATCACCGCTCTTATTTTCGGTGCTACTAGCGAGCAAAAATGAGCCCTTAATTCTCTCGATGTAGGAGGAAGGAGGGGCAAAATGCGCAAATCATGATGGTATGATAATCTAGTGGTAAGGAAGGCTCCTCACCCTTCCCTTGTTGATTCCGGAATTTCAAGCTCTTAAGGGAAAAGGGCCATGCAAATAGAAGGGTGCCAACTCATTCGAAGGGTTACTTTTGAACATTCATTTAACTTCTGCTTTAACTGGTGAAAATTCCATGTTAATATTTCACTTTTGATCACCTTCCGTTTTGACATTGGATGTGCATTGGCATCGATTTGTGGCGATTTCGATTTCATCAGACGGACGAACAACCAAAAATGGATTCATTTTTCACAAAATATTAGAGCGTGTTTTTATTCGTGCTACAAATAACTCACACTATAACGATTTTTTAAGTAATTTATACTCCCTCAATGTCTTCCGTAAGGGTTTCAGTTAAATGCTGACGCCCGAAATAGCTTGCATATTTCCAGTGGCATTATTGTCGTAAGCGACGGCCGTCGTGCATTATGTTGCAACCTACTGAAAGTTTCGCAGAATTTTTAACACCGTAATTCCTCCGCATCCGTCTGAACTCTCCAGTTGTTATGCTATCCACCTTTACATTTCTTTGGTCTGTCTTGATAGAAAAAGCATCGGCATCCTTTGTTCCCATCGTTACTACATATTGAGAAATTGAGAAGTTATAACGACGGTAATTTCTACAAAGAAGTAAGATCCACAAACCAGTGATATGTACTGAACAAATTGAAGGTCTAAATCTTTATTCCAATTTCCATATTTTTTTAAGTGAGAAGTTAGCCTTTAGGCAGTCAACTAGCCAAGGTGAGGAGTACTTTCTATGCCATTCCTTCTCCTTATCGGCTTCCATAGACCCCTCATTCAATCACGCGAAGCGATCGAATGAGAGGGGTTTTGTGTCATCGGTCACAATTACGGTGCCTGTGAGCGTGTCATGAGATAATTGATTCAATTACTACTTCGAGGGGAGGTCTGATATTCAGGAGGAGCACGATCGCGAGTTGCGGGAATCACATTTCATTGAGGTGAGTGTGTCTCTGGGAGGTTCTAGTTGATGATATTACGAAGTTAAGGTTAAAGTGGCGCCTGTTGCGAAAATTCTATCCGTGAAAATCCTAAAAATTATACGCCGGTGGCGGTGAATGACATTTCCTTGTTTATGACGCGTCTTAACGAAAGAGCAACGGAAAGCCTGGAGTTATTATTTCGAAATTTTCTGCACTTGGAGGAATAAATTTCATTCAGCTTGCATTTCAATGTAATATCTACTCCTGAGTTTCGAATAACTTGATCTCGAGAGTGATGCCAACAATGTATACCATAATTGAAGGGGGTTTTTTAATTTCTAAATGCAAAATGATTACTCATTCAAGAAACAAATTTTAGTCCCTTTTTTGTATTTAAAAAATATGTAATGTTTTTATCAAATTATGCATTTTTTTTACAATTTTTAGCAATGATTTATTACATTTGTATGCTCATAACAATAACAAGTTGTGCACGTCATTTGAAATTATTACTTTTGTCGTGAGTTTATTTCCTATTACTGCATGTGGTTTAGATATCCCTTCGACAAAGGGTCTCTTGTACCATAAAGCAAGCCCAGTATCTTCAATAACTGTAGTAAAAGCGTAACTGAAAGAGCTGATGCGAGATTCGAGCCATCCTAATGGGCGCTGGTCATGTGCATTCGCCGCATTTTCTGCCTCTTTATATCCCTTCAATTTCTCTTAAATGCTTCGAGGTGAGGTATGTGAAACTTTATTTGCCAAATTCAGTAATTTTTAGTATATTTCTTGGAATTTGATCATTTTTGGAGTCTGGCAGTTTCTTTCAAATTCGGGAAGTTATTACGCTTTTTTGAAAAATCTATGAAGAGGAGGTTAGAGCATTGCCTTGAATAATTTCCTCAATGAATGCCATATGCATGAACTATGTCTTATTTGTAAGCTGTTTGGACATTCGGGTAATAGTTGAACAATTCAAGGTAGAAGTATTTTTGTCACAGATTTTCAGATGAGTGGGGTGAACGAAGTTGAAATTGTAATACCATATCTTTTGTTATATTGTTTCGAGTAGGAGAAATGTGACATGGGTACTTTAATTTAAATATTTATATTTTAATTTTATCGTGGAAGGACATCTTTTCTGTTGTGGCATCGGAGCGTAAGGCGTTTATCGTGCATTCCATTCTGTTCTCTATGTGGGATTGGGCTGAAGTAACTCGCCATCTTCCGCATAAATTCCATATAGCTTATTTTGAGTTGCAGTCACTTGAAAGAATGGTCTTTGTCCATGCCGTTGTCTAATATAACGTTTTGACTGCATTACTTAAAAATTTTTGGTAGGGAAGAGACGTAATGATATATTGCGTGCGAATCAGTGAATAAGGCTGGATAAGGAAACGTGCGGCTTTCTCCTCTTTCGTGTTTGTTCAATCCGTGCTTTCGGGAGCATTCACAGGCGTTTTGCGAATCTTAATTTCCTTGGGAAAAATATGTAGGTCTTCTCACGATCACGCCGCGTTTTCAACTTCTTGGTAATTCCTAGTCTGTCGACAGAGCCTGCGTTATCCCGTCCATAGCACTCCTGGGGAGAGTGAAAATATGCCCATTTGAATATGCCTTATGGTTAAAAAGATCTTATCACAGTACGCGAAAGTAAACGAATTTAAACGCGCCATTTCGTTGCACGTGAACTTAAATCGACGAAGGTGGAAAAATACGTGGGGTTGAGATTAATAATTTGTGACGTTCATTTGCCAAGTAAGCGCCGTTTCTTTTCAAAAGTCAATGGGTTTGAGTTTAGAAGCCGATTTTATTTACGTTATAATATTGAACTATAATATTTGAACGAATGTACCTAATAAGAAATTTATCTTACGCAAAAAAATGATTCTTTCAATGAAATGTTTAAAAATTAAACCATTCAGTTTTCGCTTTTTAATCACGATAAAATTACCTGAAAAATTTTAAATTATAAATGCTCCTCCTACGCTGAGAAGATTTCGAAGACTTTTTCGTCTCCAAGATTGCTCCAACTTTCTGACGGTGGAGTCTGCATGCCGCGTTTTCTTAGATATTCTTGATTTATCCATCTCAATACCAACGAATAAAATTCGTTTGAAATGCACGCTTATTCGATCTTAAATATTGGCGATGCGAAGTTAGAGAATTGAAACAATATGAATCGATAAATAGTTGCCTTGGCGTAGAGCCTTCGAAAATTAAACTGGGAAAATATCATCCCACGCAAATATGCTACTATCGAAAACTTGTGTGCTAAGTTGCAGATCGGCTAGGAGACTCGGGAAAAATCGGCCTTGGTGCCCATTTAGATTGCGTGTCCGTCCCACTGGCAGTGATGTGCATGAAATCTCACTCGGAACTCCTTTCCCCTGAGGCTACAAAGGAGAATCACTTGGGCAAGTTTTCTGCAAGCATTGTTGTCGTGAGGGAAAGTTTTCATCTTCCGTATAATTCGTGCCTAGCGGCGACGTTGCGAAGTGTTCGAGCCACGTCTTCGCGGTATTCTGCCTTCTCGGTGTCTTGAGTTTTTAAGGCTGATTGATGAAAAAGTACGCTTTGAAATGAACCCTGGCAAAAGGAGAGACATTGTGGTTTCGTATCGGATTGGTTTAGATGCCCAAAGAATGCTTATAAAAAGCCAGTGTTGCTAATAATCATAACGATTTTCTTGCGCTAAATATGAAACCTAGCCACCTCATCGTTTGACCGGAAGCATAGAACTTATTCGCATGGAACGATTACCTAAGTCAGTCATCCTGAGAAATTTCGATGACAAAAAAATGTGAGGTAAGAGGCTGAGTCAAAATTTTGCTGTGACGTTGAAGCCCGTGCCATGATATATAAGCGTGAAATATTTCATCAATTTTTGTAGAAACCAAAATAATTATTTATGACCACATGTAGTTGCTCGGTTCTTTTGCATTGATTGCCTTATGAGTAGGTACTCTCCACACATAAATGCGGTGGAAAAATTTACAGATTTAAGAATAATAATACACAGTTTTAGGGACATAGATTTGCAGCACTTCTACATCCTAATCGTTGCTCTGAAGGAAATATAACTTTTCTAAATGAAAGTAAAGTTTTAAAAATTAATGAATAAAAAAACTCTCGAGACCTTGGTTTTATTAGAAATCTTTGACATTACATATTACCTGTCAATTCAAGATGTAAAAGCAAACAATGCTCTTCAAGTATCAAGTGTCATTAGCAAGGAACTCGCTAAACTCATCTGCACCTAAATAGATCTACACCAAACTGGTACCTTGCAAGCCACTACTACAGTTTATGGCAGTGGGTATTTGCAAACCAACACGCAAAATCACAGTTTTAAGTTATCGAATGTTCGTGATAAACAAAGAGTTTATAGAATTAAACTGGCAGAAGGACATTCTACGAACAGGTTTACAGGCATAAAATATATAATTATTAAGTACAACTCTATGCATGCGACACGAGATGTTAGTAGGGGCTGTACTTAGTGGGGGATTTTAAAGAAGAGAAAATTGAGTATGCTAACTAGGCTACTTGACGGAAAATGGTTTTTCCTTAGCCTCAAATTAATTAATTATTAATTAATTATTGATACATGATTAATACTTAGCAATAATAGAAAAAAACATTTTTCAAGACTACCAATGCTGTCTTGTTGATTACTGATCACATCATAGACATAAAATAAGTTGTTCAAATTAATGGGTTCAGCTAAATGGGTGGTGCAATTCTATCTTATTTTTCGATGGATCAGGACGAGGACCAAAATTAAAACCCTCACGGTAGGAGAGCGTAAAATTTGAATTACACTCAGAATAAGATAACGGAAAATGGCGCTAAGGCGGAGATGAACTATATCGATAAAAGAAAACATGATGAGCAGTATAAATTACAACTTCATTCACACTTTCCACTCATTGTCTCTTTCCAAATTATGCATGCTAATTTTTTTATTATTTTGTGAATATCTTCAATCTCTTTACTTCCAGTGTTCTCACGTAAATTTCAATATCTAATTTATCTTAATTTTAGAAGTTCATGCATGATACACCAACAATATTCTGAAAAGATGATACCAATGTAATTGCACCCAGCTTAATGGCTATGGGTGCTATCGTGAATGATATTTGTGGGTGCTCGTGCCTTTAGGCTTCTTAACGTAGGGTCTAGTTATGCCTTGACGCTTATTCATTCCGTATAGTCACTTATTTTGGCGGTGCCATTCCGCAAATGTTTTTTTTACGAAGAATTCAAATAGCAAATAAGACCTTGAGAACGGGGCATGGCGAATTATGAATGAATTCAAAGTTTTCGACAGAAAACATGTTTAAGAATAATTGAAAAGTGCGCCCAGGCTTTACCTACCATGCGCGGCAAAGTTTACCTACCTTTGATTTTCGTCTTGATATGCGACAGAGATTTTATGGTCACTCTGCATGATGTTAGTCTTATCGGAGCCATTCCAGGGTGTTCTTCTATTAGCAAGAACTTCAGATGGTAACAGGATTTAAATACAAAATTTACCTTTTAGAAGGAGTTCTGAGGAAAACCTATAGCATACATGATATCATATTTAAAATGGAAATAAAGTTTTAACACGTAAAAAAATCTAAGTCCAAATCACACATTTCAACGCTATACAATCATAACCGGTGTATAACGGTAGCGAAAAAAGTTTTAGTATATCTTCCTCAGTAAACATCATGAAATTTATACTTAATGAAATTCAATTAGCATTCTTAGATTTTAGCAATGATACTTGATATTTATGAAAATTATATTCAAAGTGAATCAACGTTGAAGTCTTTATCCTACTCATCTATACTTTTGCAATCCAAGATTGCAGCTCTCAGCACATGAAGTTTTGGCAGGACTGGATTTAAACGCATCGTTGAATGTGATACTTTGTGTGCTTTCTATTTTATTTCAATGGTTTTATTTGCTCTGAGGAAAGAAAGAGAATAGCCCATACGTTGGTGCTCGTCGGTCTCTTATAAACCCGTAAAAGCTCAATTAGGTATAAGAATGGTCGGAGAGCACTAGTACAAAGACTCAAAAAAGACAGCTGTGGGGCCATTTCTATGAACGCATTCTGAAGGCAGGTGCGGGCAGGCTTGAGGACAGAAAAATGTGAAATACCCTCGCGGCCTGTTGAACGCATGAGCAGAGGCAAGGGGGGCTGTTACAGTGATTACCTCTGGAATATTGAGCAGCTGGAGGGTTATACCTGCATTCTCATTTATATAAAAAATTTCCATTTCTCAGCAATAATTTTTGAGGATCGTTGTAATTATAAATTTTACATGCACTGGTTTTGAGAGTTAGGGCCCGTGCATTTAGTGTGTCAGTACATTCCAGTGTAACTCTTAGTCCATTCTAAATGTCATTTTTAGTCCTCTTAGTCCCTTAGCTTAGGGATCCTCGACATTATTTAATAGTTTTTCATGACTAGTCAAACTACCTCTGATCGGTAGGTTACTAATAGTAACTCTAATACTTTTTTAAGCGGTCCTCATGGCATTTCTCTCCTAGAAAAGAATATATATATGCACAAATTTTGAGAGCATCCGTAACACACGGTATTGATAATATTTCTTTATAAGAAACAACAGATGACAGCGACAGAAAAACGCTTAAAGAAATAAAGTACTTTTGGAGCAACGCTCCGTCTTCAGCAGAGAGAGATGTAAAAAAACGTCCAGTGATTAGAGCGCTGGAATGCTGACCGGAGGGCTGGGGTTCGATTTCTGGTGATGCCTCTTGGCACCCTCATCTTCACCCAAGATGTGTACCATTTTTCGGGTACC
>LYUA01000051.1:1098157-1112849 GCA_002093875.1 Calopteryx splendens | reverse complement strand
GAGCTCTACCCTCACCTACCAAACCAAACTTCGGGTTGATTGCTGTGATTTGATTTTGTGAGAGGTTTAACTCGTAAGTACGTCCCGCAGTACCACCACCTATTGTTCGCGACTGCCTATTCGTTGACGAATCTGGTTAAGCTCATAGATAATCATGTAAATGGAATTACTGATTCTAGTGCTGATGCCTTATAAATCCTCATTGCCGTACTTGATCAAATTTGACAACCAAACGGACTCCAGATCCCAATTTCTAGCAGCATTTTTTAAGTGGGTTGTAACTAGTGATTGCTCTCTCTTTTACTTTCTTAGTACTTTTCCCCAATACTCTTATAATAAATACTAATTTTCTGTGAGTTTTTCCACATAGTTCCCGTAAGTAAATAATTTCCTCAGGTGAGATCTTGATTAAGAGTCAAACCTAGATGTAGAATAACTCCTATACCTGCTGTTTTGTTATTTTTGATGCGATATGCGTTTAGAGGAGTTAATTTTTTTTCCAAAAATTCATTACTTCATATTTTTAAGTAAAATATCAATTTCCAAATCTTGAATCAGGCTTTTATGTATTGAAATTAGGCCATTTTATAAGGCTGCTGTGACAGCAAATGTTTCTCTAAACTGAAAATAAGCGGAGCATACTATTAAATAATCGTGTTACTGCAATGAGTAATGAAGAAATAAGGGGAAACCCATTAGACTTATTTCGGGAACTCCTGTTGTGACTCCAACGATGCCAGAGCTGACAAAATCGATGACGTAAATGGACTAAATAAGGAGAGAAACTGAGAGTGCGAAGAAAAAAATTTAAGAAAATAGTTTAGAACGACGAAAATCGTGGAGGTTTAATGGATAACCAGTCCGTGGTTTTAACCAATCAACAAATGAATGTTTAAATGAACAAGTAACAGAAAATTGCTGTGTCAATTATAATCGTAAAAGTACCTTTACTGGATGTACCTTGTAATTGAAAATGTCATGTTGTAGATGAATATATTCAGGATATCAGAAAAATATATTGATGATCATCCACCGTGGGTAAAATATGACCTTTCCTGTGCCATGAACTGAGACGCTAAAACATTGCCTTCTTTTACGCGGAGATCAGAGATTCCTTTGAACGGAACGAGCTAGGAGAAAAAGGAACCAGCTTCTTTTGCCAACTACGACATTTCATCGAATCGAGTGAAAGGGTGCGATTATCAAGCATCGTAGTTGATAATAACGGAGATTTTATGGTTAAATGAAATAATTTTTTATTAAGGAATCTAGGAATCTCAGATTCTCTGTTAAAAATTTGTACAGCTTAAGGAGGAATACCTTGGAATTATTCGGTGCAATGCATTCCTTCATTTTGAATGGATCTCTTACATGGGTTATTAGATGAGTCAGGGGGCAGAATCAAAGGAAATTCTGTACTAGATCGAAAATAAGGATATATAAAAAAACCGTATAAATTGACGCGAACCTTTATAAAATTCTTTTGAAATTCTTTGACAAAATTCTTTTGAAATAAATATTAAGATTGCTAAGGGGCATCGTCATTTTAAAACGATCGAGTGAAGGGAACAAACAAGGAGAAGAATGAGGAGGGAGTAGGAAAAAGAAAGGAGAAAAAAACAATACCGCATGAAGGGAGCCATTACTTCTAGTAAATCCTAATTGAAATAGTACGTACTTGATAATCATAATTGTTTATATCTACTAATATGGGTTGATTTACTAAATCAACGAGCGCACTACATGGTTTTCCGGTGAATGTTTTATATTTATAATAATGAAAATAAAGTAATGGTGGCCGGTGTTACTTCGCGGAATTCCTTCATATTAAAACACGTAACTTTGCCTTCTACGTATACTTTATTGAGCACAACGCGAGTTTAGTGGCGTCGCAACATCTTCCAAAACCGTAGTCATGCCCAATAAAATATATATGGAAGTCAAATTTACGTGTTTTAATATGAAAATAAAACGGTCGGAGAAATATTGGGTTTCTACCTTCTTATCCTCGAGCTTTTGTTAGATGCCTTGGTCGTTGGTAGCAAACACAAGGCCAAACTGCATCCTCTTGATAAAGTCTAATGTTGCTCTTTAAGCAGAATTGGTAGTTCTAGGTAATTATAAGTGTATCGATATTTGAAGTCCTCTATATTCCTTAGGAGGGTAATGCCATCCTCTTAATGAGGTTGCTATCCTATCTATTCTTCCGATTTTTCTTTTTTTAGCTCGTAGATACACATTTGATCATGGGGATAATGAGGCTGCCTACCCATAGTCTCCACTTAGTAGGAATAGTATGTGCTGGTCTTCCATGATGGAATATTGAGGATAGAAGGATGAAAAAATATTTTTTTTTCGCTGGACGAATTATTTTTAGATAATACTACCTTCAGGATAAAGGAAAACAGCTCATATAAAATAAATTTAGCTTCTCACTTCTTATTTATATTTAAAAATATTACACGGCAATGACAAGGAAAAATAACTGAATTTTAGTCAAGTTTGTTATTTTTACTTGTTTTTTACGTAACATACCGAAGGACGCGACATATATAAACAATTGTATTTTGTTGTTCTAGAAGTATGAACGCAAGAATATAAAGGAAAAAAACAATGGCGTCTGGTAGATTGATAGTAATATGTTGCATTTATTCCAGTTGATCTAATTTAACTTTAAAATTTCGGAAGATAATTTAGGATAGTGCGTGGAGAAGTCTTTTTCCCTTACCTAAATCTCTCCGAGGTTTATCCTTGGACACGAGGACAGCCACTATTTTTCCCTCAGCTATTAATTATCACACCGTTAATTTTATTTGCCACTGAACTTTCGCCTTAAAGAAATGCTTATATCAATTTATTTTAACTCAGTGTGTATAGGGTTCGGTTAAATATCGGAGGGTTCCATGTTCACATCCGCGTGATTCATCTAGATCCAGCCATTTTCACCATGGGTGGAAAATGCTCTGGGTGAGTACTGCACCCTCCTGAGAATGAGCAGATTGAATGTGGAAATAATTTGGAACATCTTTGCTGTGAGAATTTATCATGCCGTAGGACTTATTACAATGTAAATCCTCTCCTCAACTATCAAGCTAACCTTCGACTCGATTACAGTGGGTTGGAGTGGTATTAATACATATGAATAAATCATTTGCCTATTCTTTCTTACAAAATTTCGCGAGTGTTACAAGGCCATAAAAATTGTTAATTATAGCCAATTGCAAAGCATTTTTTCAAATACATACATGAGTTCCTTATCGCGAGAAAAATCCCAGAAATGTGGAGAAAAAGGAGCTTCGGTTTGCTTCCATTCAGTTGCGGTTATTTTAATTTCACGTTATCCGACATGGAGAAAGATGGCAACTTGATTACCGGTCCCAAAAGTTCCTATCCGTCATTTTACGCTGCATTATTCAGGTGAACAATTGAACTTTGATTCCTTAAATAAATATACAAACGAAAATATTTGATAGGAAATTTAAGGGGAAGAAATTTATAGTACATAACGGAATTTATGCGTGAAATATGTGACAAAATACTATCAATTTTATTCCTTATAGAGTTCCTTGAGGGCGGAGCCGTTGGCGTACCTTAATAAAATAGTAAATACCCCTTATTAATTTCTTCTAGTTATCTCGTTAAAAGTAATACAATATGCAGTTGTGAAAACAATCCGACTTGAAAAATTTAATGAACTATGAAGTATAATTACTGTTTGACTATAATGAACTGCTGTCCCTACTTACGGTGAGAACGTTTTGCTGTAGGATTTTTAACAGAAAATTTAACATATCTCTCAAGCTTTAATAAGATAAATGTTAAGCATCTAAAATTCTATTGCTTTTGCAGGTAAAATTGTTTTTCTGCTCCTGTTTAGAGCCAAGTGCTCAGCTATTTTAACGAGCATTCAAGAATGCATGATGGCAAGAGAGTGAAGCCCTTGTGAACATTTTGAGCAGATAGAATACACATTGATCACGGTTAAGTAGACACTGGATTCAATTTTAACGCTTGTTAGAGCATTTTAATGGAACGCAAGCCGAGCTATTCTGCTGAATATGGCGCTCGAAATGTGATAGCAAGTTTGCGATGTCGAGTCCCGCCTTTGGTGGTTTGACTTCCATGAACCAGACGTCTCGTAGAACATAAAAATCATGTATCAATTAGTTGCTTTCGCAGAAGGCTACTTCTGACACTAAATTTCTCTCCATTTTTTGTCGCGTTACTTATATCTACGTTTCCCTTATTTCCTACTTACCTTGAATGGCGATGATTAACAGGAGTTGTGCGACCGGCGCAAAGACTGCTAACGGGAAAATGAAAGTTGTAAATGTTTAGGACGATTATCCTCACCATGAAGTTTTCATGCTTTTTTCACCTCAATTTCTTCCCTTTCCCCTTCTTCTTTGTCGCTTCACTCACCTTAAATTGTGGGAGCTACTGCATCATTCTAGGGAGGAGAAAAACCCTCTCCTCAAAAATAAGCTTCCTTGCGGGTAAATCCCGCCGAGTGGCAACACAATGACGACTCGGGAAACACGTTTCCGAATCCGGGGCAACCACGCCGAAGCTCGAAAGGGTGCGTGTGGGTGGTGCGTAGCTGGATTGTCGGGATTTTTCCAAATATTATGAACCACTAACGGCCTCCTCTTTGTTCCCCCCCACGGAATGGTTACGTCCCTCCCTTCTATGCCCCTTCCTCCCTCCCTTCCCACGCCCCCTCAACCCTCGCCGCCCCCCGACCCACACGACCCGGGGCAAGTCCGATATCGCCCCCAAATCTCTTCCCCAATATCATGCCCCTCCATCGTCCCGATCCCCTCGCCATCACCCAAGCCGCCCTCTCGGATTCCAATCATATTTTGAAAGGATTCATCTCCCTAATTAATGTCCGTCTCTGTTTCGTCTTCGTCCGTTTATTGTCATCCCCGTCAACGGAATTGTGTCGAAATTGGTCCAAAGGATTCCATCCCAGTCTGACTCCATCTGACACTCCTCCTGCGTGAGAAAGGGCCGTTCGATATTCATTTTCCAGCGTCGGTCACCGATGTGCCCATTATTGAA
The DNA here is from genome assembly GCA_002093875.1 of Calopteryx splendens. Classification (NCBI taxonomy): domain Eukaryota; kingdom Metazoa; phylum Arthropoda; class Insecta; order Odonata; family Calopterygidae; genus Calopteryx; species Calopteryx splendens. Next base: position 1,107,785 of record LYUA01000051.1, on the reverse strand, counting down.
GTGATGACGATGTATCATTATGAAGATTACGCATTCGAAGGGTATCCCAGGCATCAGGTGTACCGAGGAACGTGATTGGCAAGTGCATATCAGAGCATCATACCTTAGTTTATGCATTTATTTTTTATCTGTTAGAAACCTACGATTAAGTTACAACTAGGTGGGAGGAACGGGTTACTAATAACTACAGTATGAAATAAAATCACATGATGGGTGATAAAGTGGGGTTGTGTGTTTTCCTGCATGGAAGGCGGTGAGATTGACTGTAGGTGAGAATTCACTCATAGGCTATGGATGATGATATTTAGGAGAGCTGTTTTTGTTTTTGTAATTAAATTGATGCTGAATTTGCGTATTTAGAAGAGACCTTGACTTGTGGTATGTGCGTTAGATGAGTAACTGAGAAGGTGTTGTTTAAGTGTAATATACTTGACGGGAACGGATAACAAGGTGTGTATTTCTGTGTGTGGTGGTGTGGTTCGATGGTGATAGGGATTGTCTGGGAGAATCTATTCATGTGCTATGAATTGTGATCTTTTGGTGAAGTAATAACTCTGTTGTCTGAGTGTGATTGGAAGAGACCTCGAATGGAATGTTTACTAGATGAGTGGATGAGAGAGTAAGATGAGAGAGTATGATGAACAATAGTGGGAGTTAGTGGCAATGCACTCGAATAAGAAGAGTACGAATGGACACCTGGTGACAATCCCCAAGGGGCTTAGCGGGACCTTATTAGGCGACATATATGATGCGTCATAGCGTCAGCGGTTAGTGGGTGGGAGGGCTCTCCTAGGCTTTGGAACGACACCTTCGGTGGGGAGCCTGCTCGCCCATTGGTTGCTTCCTGTGGCGAAATTGGGTTACAGAGTGAATGTTTATAATTGTTAATGTTTTTTTGGTTGGCAATTAGATTAAATTGGTTAATTAATTAATTAATTATAAAAAATGTGCAGTACCTAGTTCCCCCTACCATATGAGGTGATTGACAGGGCAAGATGTCTATGTATTACACACACAAGAATAAAACAACAATAAAGTAAAAGGTACGCCCATATATTTTTCAGGCTCTGTACATGTGGAAATAGTGATATGATTTTGCATAAAAGACTGCATGCCGCCACATTAGCGTAGTAATTAATAGGAAACCAGTATTTAAATAATGAGATTGCTGAAGGGAAATATTAGTGCTTTTTGAAAACGCACCACGGTACTCGAACGCTGGTTTAACAGATGAGGATAGAGCTCACTTTGTACTAAGACCTAAATCAAAATAAATTCACTCATTATAGAGGGTAAAGGCCAGTTCCTAGTGCTGCCTATGGTTTCTCATGAAGACTCTGTATCCCAAAAATTAAAGAGCTTTGGTTAAGCTGGGTGTATCTAAAGTCAGTTGGAATCGATTCCGGACCCTCCAGTAAGTAGCCGAATAATCTACCCACTAGGGTACTACACGCAGGACTTCTTGAAAGATTCAGGGTAAAGCTTACAGTACATAAATACAAGTTGAGTCGGACCTATTCTCACACCGTTCAAGTTGGCCAGCACCACCAAAAGATCTAACGAAAATGTGTTGTTTTTATTTTCCTTTTTGTATGTCACCTCTTTGCGATTACATATTTTCCTATATCGTCATATTGGTGAGTCTTCGATAAAAGACTTTGTACGTAGTCACACACATATGCACAAAATATTTGAGGACAAAAGAGTCACAAATATAAAACTCAGAAACGAAAAAAACGAAGACTTCCTTTTTTTAGAATAAGTCGTCTCAGCCACCTTCAGCAGCGTGAGAATACGGCGGGGCATGTTTTCAAACTGAGGAAGGTGGCTGGGACCAAAGGGTATCCAAGAAAAATGTGAGTGCTCGTATATCGTGTGCATTCGTGTGGCGTATCTTTGTATGCGATATATTATGCAGCAGTTCTTTGCCTCTTCTCCCTGTTACTGAAATATTTTTATGAACCAAAGTCAGCACGGTGTCGACACATCATCAGATCGGACGGATCAATGCGCGGGCACGCCAATGCCTCCCACCCAACAAGGAAACCGAGCCGCATCTTCCCGCCCCACCCTCCCTTTCCTCTTCCTTGCACGCAGGGGCTCTTAGGACACCTTCTCGCATCTTACACCCCTCCCCAAGGCCCCTTGGGGGAACGGGGGACGCAACCTGCCCTTTTCTTACCCGCCCCTGGCCATCGAGGCATACCGAAACTCTCCCGTAAGCTCGCCCGCGCCTCCCTCTCTTCCTCCCGGAAAGGGATTAAGTAATTTCTGCGCCAATAAATGGGAGAGCCGCTATCTCCCCCCCGCTCTCTCTATCTCGGCCTTCCATTCCTCCTCCCTTCCCATACTCATCCGTAACTCCGTCCCCACTCTCTGTTGCCCCCATGTCAACCCAGGAGGATTTTACCACGGCCATTCAACCCGGCCCGGATGCTCTTGCTTTTACTGCCTGGCCTTAGCGTTCTCTTTGGTTTTTCATCCACACCCACCCACGCACGCACGCACACACACAAACACCCGCTTGGATTTTTTGAGACCTTATGTCACGCAATGCCCTCACGGATTTCGTCGTGGGCTTCATCGCCCGTATTCTTGGTGGTACACCAGGAGCCCTAATGAAGGGTGTCCGTTGCTGTGCATTTTTCTGCTAATGCAGGTGAACATTCGCTGTTAGTGTATTTAGTTTACGTTGATTTTGTTTAAAACCTCATTAGGGTTAGTTCAAATTCCACTGTTCAGAGAATTCTGGAACTAGGAACCTTCCTTATTCGGGATTCGATCTTGTGACCTTCGGGCTGTCCCTCTCCGGTTCAGATATTGTGCTAACCAGGGTAGGCAAATACCCATCTTATTAAAAAATTCAAACTAATTCGACTTTTTCCATCTTAAGGTTGTAAGTATTTCATCTAATTATGCTGATAGTCGTAGAATGAGAATTGGTATGGGTTTAAGGAAATGTATGCATAAAAAAGAATTTCTATAGGTTTTATCCGTCTCTGATGGTATGAATGCTCTTCTATGTAATTATTTCTTGGAATACGATTTCTTTCCTAGAGGTTCTTGTTTAGCTGAACACGGCTATTAATGTTGATATTATTATATTTTTATGACGGGAATTATTAAAATGTATATGGTAGGGTTTTCAAAAAAGTCTATCATGATAATACAAATATCTGAAAAAAGTCTACCAATTAATCGGTGAATTATAGTATAAAAATACTCTATGGGATTTTTTTGACGGCATTATTTGCAATTAGATGACACTCATTGCACTAAAAATACATACAAAATGATTGCAGGTGCATTTGTCTTTCAATTAATTATACTTTACTGCATTGTTTGTATGGACACATTTGGTTTAATGAGAAATGGATTGGATGCTGCGCTATTTTCGTATTTGATAGTATTTTATGCAATAAATCCCTTTCTCTACCGTGCTTCCTGATCAACACAGTGAAGTGATTCTAATGAAAAGGCTTTTATTCTCCGACGAGGCAAAAAACATCTAACTTTAAGATCGACATATTGACTAAGTTAACTAGACTAAGATTTCCTCCCCGTCTGTAGCTATTTATATACGTTTATGGCAAGAAAAAAATTTCAACTATAAATTCATAGTACTGTAAGGATTCGGGAATGGACATGGAGCCACAACAGGGATTAGGGGTTCCCAATGAAGTAAGGCATGATCCTCCTTGCCCATTCATTTATTCGTTAAAAATCCATTAACGCCCGCCAAAACCTTAACACTATCAATTTAATTGGTAACACATAAGCGAACAAATATAACCACCCACCCTCTCTCAGGCATCATCAGCATGCCGTCTCTCTCAACACATGGGGACGTGGAGGAGTGGGAGAGGAGGGCGGGATGGGGGAAAGGAAGACGGCTACAACTGTAAACTGTCCGATGTAGCTCCGATTTGGAGGTGGGCCCTATTTTTACCCCTATTTCGTAAGGAACACGAGGAAGCAGGAAGCAGCAAGAAAACGGGAGGGTGTGCGGGCTACTTACATCACCTAATTAATAATTCAGTGCAAGATAACTTTAAATGAAGCTCATAAAATGAATAATGATACATTTTGACGTTACTGTGTCCAGTTGGCAAATTTTAGTCACAATATTTTTGTGATTGGTCTGTTATTATCTTGAACTACATGTAATTAGCGCTCCGGGGCAATTACATCATGCTTCATACCTTTTTCCACAACATGCTCGGGACACAATATTTGTTGATGTCTGCGATCCATGGAAATATATATTCGTGTGCCAAGGTGGAACGGGCGACGCTGGATGATAACAATGGAAGATGTTGAATTCGTTCATCTCCTTTAATATGAATAGCCGTGACGTATTTTTTCACCATAATGAGAGACAGTAGTAACAATAAAAAAAGTTTTTTTGTCGAATGAGTATGAAGTAATTAGGAAATGTTTTTAAATCAATAATATATCATTTAAATTTGAAGAAAAATCGAAAAACATTTTAACTTTTTATAACTGTTTGTATTACCTTAGCTACAGTGTAACGATAGCGTAAGAGTAAGCCATATTTCATGACTATACGTCCATTATTGGTGAAGTAATAAGTAAAAATACGATTTTACTCAGAGAGTTTAGGGAAAATGGGGGAAATCTAAAAACAGCATGATTAAGGAGTATGTTTTCTCAAAAGATTTAATAATATCTTATTTGAGCTGAGCGACTTTTGAAAATTTGTTGAACTGATATGGAATGGCCCTTATTTAATTTTAGGTGTATAATATTAGGGACTCCTTCGGTGTAATGACTTTAGCCATTCAGACTTTCCCAGACTTTAGCCATACTTTAGCCATTTCAGACTTTCCCTGATACACATATCGACCGCATTTCTTGTTGTTGAGGTGTCCACTAATAAACACAGAGGGATGAAAACTGGTTAAGAAATGAGTCTAATTGGTTTCCACTGATAAAATGTATGCATTGACCCGTCCAGTGATGAGAAAACCTGAACCTTTACTTTTAGCTCGTTCGAAAATATTTACAATATATTAACTTTCATTACATTCTTAAACATGGGGCTATACAATTTAAAAATGATACTTTCACGAATATTTATCTTATTTTTCATCATCACACGCAGAGGTATAACTTGGGAAAATGAAATATTTAATAAATTCATAATATGTGTCCATACAATATGTAATCATAGGTCAATTTCATTTTAGGTGACATATTGTTGCAGGGGATTACTTAAGGGTTCAGGTCTACATGCATTCACATTCCAGAATTTCATAAAAACCGGAATCAATAATTATTCAAACAACTTCAGAAAGTCCGTATCCTTTCCCTTAAACTATTTACATTAAGGTATGTAATCATCGCCTTCATTTTTCTATGTATTCTTAGTATCACAATTTCATCAGTGAAACGCTTGACGTGCTTAGAAATAGTCAGAATATACACTAAAACTTTTTAACGAGAAAATTACCAGGGTATTGACCACAAGGGAGGGGGGATGTAAGAGAGTGTGTATAAGAATTTACTAATTTGATTTCAGGTTTTTATTCGAAGCAGTAGATCATACAATATAGTCATTATGCTTTCCAAAAATTATATGCAAAGCTGAATGCGATGTCCTCTTACGTCAATTATTTTTATGCGTAGTAACGCCTTCATTTCAATCTCACTTTTTAACTCTAAATTACACTATTAAATTGGCTAACTCTGATAGAAATCGTATAAAAGTGGCGTTAATGTTTTTAAAAAAATAGAAACCCCCACTTTATTCTTCGTCTTCTTCTTTCCCATCTCGGTTTTCTGTGTCAAATTTTTCTTTTTTGCCTTCCCCTAAAGGATACATATACTAGTATACTCGTATCTCTGACCGTCAAGTTTAGGAATTTATTTTGTAAATTCACTCACTTCAGTGTATCACAGCAAAGAGTATTATGAGGACAAAATCTTGGAATATTTCCAATATGTTTTTCTGAAAAAGACGAAATACATATGCAGTTCCGTTTAGTAGGCTAGCATAATTCTTGATGGTGGTAAGCTACGAAGTTGTACATTGCTTAAGCTTCATATGTTCCGCTTTCCACAAAGCTAATGCCTCTATGCTACCGTTGATCACAGAAATGACCTCTCAATTAATTGGTACCTAACTTTTACCTAAACACAGAACAAAAAAAACTCACGACCCGGATTTCTATGAGCCATAACTCGGTCTCACCATCAAAAAATCATCATCGTCACCTGATGATGATTCCGTGTCGTGAGTTTGGTTTTATACTGCGGTGTATGGAAGAGTTTATCACCAATAAATTAGGTGAAAATGGCAAACCACCAAGCTATCAAGGAGCGAGATTTATCTGTGCATAAATAATCGTTTAATGCGATATGAATTAAAGCTATATAGTAATTTTTCATCGCAAATATAACTAATTAATAATTCCCCACGCGTGGACCAATTTAGGAATAAGCATTTAGTTTGGGAGGTTGAGTCAATTTTTAAATTATAAAATGTAAGAAACATTATTTTTGCTTTACCAAAGCTTGTTCGATTAATTTATGTATTGTTAATTATTTCATATTTTACGCATTTATAAAGTATTGATTGATCTGTGGTTAGATATTTATCAATCACCCGTTTATGATGTATATTGGAGAAGGTTAAGGAAACCCAAAGGTTATTTTAAGTAAACTTTTTGCTTGAAAAAATAAAGAATTTATAGTTTCAATTTCATTTGGGACTTTTTTGAAATTATCGAATAAGTGATATACTCAAATTTCTACGATTCATTAGCAAATATACAAGTTAAATTAATTCTTTTTCCGGAAAGGTATTACAATCTTAGTGTCCGTTTTCCATAAGTTTTATTCATTATAAGCCTTGCTACGAAATTTTTAATATAAATTATTCAGCTTTTCTCCATCAACATTAAAATATCATGTATTTCAGGGTGTAAAAGTGATGGATAGAATATTTTAATCCTCTTCGAAGATGGTTTTGGTACCCTCTGTGAGTGAGGGATACTATGAAACCACCTTTTTAACCTTAATTTTGGGAAGTTCATTTTTCATACTCTCACGAAGTTCAACTAATGATTTATAAGGCAACCTTCAAAGTGCTCACAATATATGTCCGGGCATTTTATTTTCACGTGACATTCTATAGAATCTATTGTGCCTATCCACAGTCATGATGGAAGTGTTATAGGAGATAACCTTCCTTTGGCTGAAAAAGAAAACAATGGAGTTTCTTTGTCAGTCTCTTATAGGGATGAGCCAGAATAACCCTTTCCCAATCATGCACGGAAGAAGCCTTCTACATAATACCCACCTTGTGATTAAAAATATAATTCCTATACCATCCCTCATTCCACTTAGTACTCAAGCCCATGCAAAAGGTCTGCATTTTACTGTCATTATTCAAAGAAAATTTCATTATTAGCAAATTGATCGCTATTGAATTTATTGCACTCATGAACATGAAACATGAACATATTTTCTATGAAATATCTTTCAAATCTAATTTACATGCCTCTTTCAGTAAGATTTAATTTAACTTTTATGATGTTTGTTATCCTCTTAGTTACGTCATTTAATTACTACATGGATCGACCTTGAGTATTATTCGGAAGGTTTTCTTCAAAACTCTTTCTATTACGCAATTCATTTCACTATCGATGCTTCCTGTACTCCTCTGAACCTGAAATTTTCCGGTTATTCGTTTAAAATTTTTAATTTAAGATTTTTTTACCATTTTAAAGGACACCGTTGCGCCGTTTGTCGTCAGTCGTTATCAATATTTATCCTCATCGGACTGATTTCCCAGCAGTGGGATGGATTCACGTAAGATATCTATTATAATTATATTGACAGCCTGGGAGTAAGATATAATTATATGTATATGCAGTGTACACAAGCATCAACCTATCATCCGGTGTACGAATGGGTATGTGGAAATCGTATCTCCTTGCTTGATTTATTTTAAAAAAATCCTCCACTCACTACGGTAGACTGTGAAACGGTTGAGCGCAGTCGCTACTTGTGATGGCGAGGAAATTGCAATCCAGCTTTAGTGAAGCACTGAAAGTTTTGGCTCTAGCTAGACCAAACAAAGAGATGATACGCTTATTTTAAATTTCCGAACTAAAGCCGTATTCAAGTGTTGAAGAGTCCCGGAATGGCAGTGACGAAATTTAAGAACGTAATTGAAATATGCTTTGAATGTTTTTGTAAATCGAATGCCAAAGGGTCTCTTTCATTTTAGGGCATCCACTTCCTCCCAAATCCTGCAATTCATTCGGTTTCTCCCTCAACCCTCTCCCTCCTCTGTCCTGTTTCCTGCATCCCTGCATTCAGCTGTTCCTGCCCACTCTCCCAGCGGTATAACTTCCATGAAGATACTCTGAACTCTTTGGAGGACTGCCTTTTCGAGTGAAATTTAGATTAAATAATTTGCATTGAAAAAAGTTTCATTTTTCTCCTCCAGAGTAGTGCTCCGTCAAGCTAACGTTGTCGTACGTTGATTTTCAGCGTTAATGGTCCTTAATTATTATTTGGCAACATTGAAGTTGAAAGGACGGCATATTTATCTAATTAGTTGAAATATTTCTCTTTGTTACAAGTGGAATTTGAAGTTCGCTGGATTTTGATCGTCATTTAGTAGTGGAAGGTTGGATTAGCATGGTTGTGAGTGAACAACTCTCCACTCAGGAAATGTATTTAGTCCTAACAGAAATTTTCATTTTATATGAATATGCACTTGTGCATATCGGTGAAGTGCTTCACTTCACTAATCCGTAGGAATAGATAAAGGCATTAAAAAAATGGAGAATGTTTAAAAGGGCTACTGATGTTCTTGCGGGTACACTGTCCCTCCAGAAACTTCTGCTGCACTTCATTCAATACACACCTCAGCAAGGTGGAAACATTTCATGTAATATATTTTTATAGAACTCGTGGATTTATGAAATAATGTACGAAATACCGTGTACGGGAACTTCCATAACTTTTCGAAGCATGTGTTTTGAGAGAAAAAACCTGATCTTGTTAACAAATAGTACCCACCGTAAACGTAGTCAGGAGAGGAAAATGGTTTTTCCCTTGGAAATATGACAAAAGTGCACACCATTTCACTTGAAACTTATTACTCGGGAAGTTATGGAATCAAGCCCCCTGGAATAGCTTAAAAATTTGTCTCGGGCAAGCCCTTCGTTTTTCTGCAAGTCCTTACCATAGCATTTCTCCTTGGCTCTGACTCCCCTTCCTCTCCCTCCCACACCTCACTTCTCTCTCACCAATACCCGTTTGATTTCGCATCTCCTACCTTCACACTCCACGGACATCGACATCGACCCTCCCCGTCCCCATCCTTTTTATATCCATCCCTTGCGGACGACAGCGCGGTAAAAATAAAAGGGGAGCGAAATGGGAATGCAAGGGATCGCCTTCTCATATCCTCCCTCCCACCCCATTCGCCTCCTTCCCTCCCCACTCCTTCCTTCCTCCCCCCTTACCGCCCCCCGCGCATCGACTTCATCGCTCCGGCTTCCCCTTTAATGTCTCCACGCCGCCACGGATGGCTTTTGCCCCGAGACATCCCCCCTGTGACACGATGCCCCACCCCATTGCCCCTCCC
>LYUA01000051.1:1061850-1075093 GCA_002093875.1 Calopteryx splendens | reverse complement strand
GGGTATCTTTGAAAGGGGGACTGTTCCCATTCTCGTCCCGTGGGGTCCCAGGGCACGTTGGGCGAGGCACGTCTCGGTTCCGGGGTCGGCAGGAATTTCGCTATTCTTTTTTCGCGCGTCTCATTTGGATTTAAATTTCGGGCCCGGGGATCCCAATTGGGAGCGACGCTTCATTGTTCGATATGAGTTTGTTTTTGAAGGAGAGGTGCCCATTCATTAATGCAAAGGGAAAGACGTCTCAGGGAAAGGAGCTCCAATAAATTCCGACGCCTACATCAGTTCGAACTCGCCAAAAATGTAGACCCTCGTCTTAAACGTCCAAGTCTTTTTGCGCTGCATCTTTCTCCTTTCCCTTCCGCTCCTGGGCTAGTCTCCAAGTAACAAATCTTTTGCACCTTTTTTTGGCGAAGTCTCTAAGCAGAGAAAGTTTTCCATTCACAAAAGCTCAGTTAAAAGGTAAATGTGAGTGTGGGATTTCATCCATTTACAATGGTATCGGAACTTGATCTGAGAAAATATGGTTTGAATCGTCAGTGCAATCAACTCCTAACGGAAAATTGCTTTAATTGAGTCCCGTGTCCCGAGTCCCTACACAGTTGTTACATTTCGTGCGATAGGGTAGTAATTTCTATTTGCATGTTGTTTGCATTCCCCCAAAGACATCAAAAAACCCTCTTCGCAAACATTTATTCCTCTTTTCGAAAGAAAATCGGAATAAAGTGTTATGATGTGGATTCATTTAGAACTCCTTCAATACAAGATGCCGGCATGCAAATTCATGAGGGTGTCGATATTAAAATTAAAATAAAAATCGTGTCACACGACTGGAGCATTCTCTTTTCGCAGCTGTTGCACATCGCTTTGGTAGTCTTAATTTAGCCTCCATTGTATTCTTTGCCCGAACCGTAAATATTTGGTGCTGGCGATAGAAGTGAGAATAAAATCCGAGAGCGTATTGGGCTGACATCACATAAATACATAGACGCTGCCATCGGATATTAGAGCGCAGTATTTTTAAAACTATATGGAAAAGTTGAAAAAGGATTCAATAATGCAAAGATAGAAGGCTCCTTTCAATCCTCATATCAAATACCCTTTTCATGCCTACATATCTATTTTCTTTAACTTTTTCCATCATTTTCTCCACATGTAATATAACACAGGTATTCTTCCGCAGTTATTTTCGTTCACTTTTCCTCCAACGATTTTCTTTATCACATCCTCGTTTCCCAACACTTGTTCAGTAAGATTACCCCTTCTTCATTTCAAATATTTATCAGAATCAATTCTTAACCAAACTCATTTGATTTTTATTGAAAGATATCTGTGAATTGGTGAGGCAAAATCAACAGTGTAGGAAGAGAAATAGAGAAAAAGATTTAAAAACGTAATTTTAACAGATTTTATTAAACAAAAACCGCGGTTTGAGCGAAAGTTTCAGGTATAATAACTTATATGCTTCGGCTATTTTATAATTATTCCCTACTTTCAGAGAATCTTGACAGTGAAAACGTTCGCGCAAACTGCAGTTTTTGTTTAATAAAATCAGTTAAAATTACTTTTCAAATCTTTTTTCTCTCTATCTCTTCCTTCATTGTTGATTTTGCTTCACAAGTTCACAGATATCTTTCACTCATTGATGCTCTTGATTCCGTAGTTTTGGTCCCCTTTAGCTCCTCTGCCCCTGAACAATATTTTTTTCTTGATGCTTTATACTTACGATTTACTTTTTCGTTGCCTTCTCTAGGATAACTGGCGTCTTCTTCAGATGCCTTTTTTCTCTCTTCCTCAAAAGATATTCCGTCAGGAAATGCAACAAACTGATTTCTTCTCCGTGAATACAGTCCCCTGCAGAATTTAATTTATTGATTACTTTCTCGATGTTGAAATTGGAGATAACTTTTGAGAGTTTACATCTTTGCCTTCGTTGTTAAACCTAGATTTTATGCAAACCACCAGATATTTTTATGCATGCTCTGCATTAAACATCCATCACTATAAGACTATCATTTGTCTTTAGAAATGGAAACCTTATATCCCAGTCGAAAATTTTTTATAGACCATCATATGCAATAAATATCCGTCGGTGCTTTTTTATTATCTTATTTTCAAGTAGCCTAAGGGCCAAACCAGTTTCTCTTGTACCCCTAGTTTCTAAGAGACAAACTGTTTTTCTTCCAAAAAAATCCTCTGCTTTACACTGTACCTTATATAGAGAATGTGTTTCAAGATAATCTATTAATTTGCAGTAAGACTTATAGATTGACTTTAGTTCTAAAAGTTTTACTTTTATCGAAGAATATTTTTATAAAACATTTTTTAAAAGATAGATGAAAGCTTTTGCTTTGAAAATTTTAATAAAATCTGAAGCAACATTGTTTCCGGAGGCCGTCTTTAAGTCCAGGAAGCTCCTGCATTTCTGACATCGACATAGTCTCCCCTTTATTTTTTTCATCAACGCATTTTCCTCTTCAGTTAGTTTTAGCTGAGATCTTTTCGTTTGTGAAATTGTTTAAAATATCCCTTTCATATGCTTTCTTCATCTTTGTCTTCATTCAAAAATTTTCCCGTTCATATCCATTATTGAATAGCAATTTACACTGAATTCTTTGAAATTCTATCCTACTATTTCAGACAGCTTCAACCTTTCTATGCTTCGGATTATTTTGCGCTTTTTTGCATAAAATCTTCATCCACATTTTCTTGGATTTTCTCGTTTCACGACTTATTTAATTTCTCATTCTTTCATGGAACTGCTGTCCTTTATTCCTCAAGTTCCAGTACTTCTTTCTTATTTTTTTTCTTCTGCGTTTTTCAGTAAGTTCCTTTGCTTCCCTAGTGAACTAGAAATCTCTTAGCGTATTTTCTTCTTCCGAAAGCCTCTTTTACGACCTTCATGTGTTCATATCTAACATTTTTTCATCTTTCCTAGACATCCCGTTATAAGATGCTTCTCCGAATTGTCTTTCTTAGTCCTTTGGTAGGCCAGCCACGGTTGAATTTCTTCATCTTTTTCTATTTGCAATCAATACTTAATGGATTTATTCAATTTTTGTTGATTTTATTATTGGGATTTGGTTTTTATAAAGGTTTCTGTATGATTTTTAGTTAGGCTTTGCAAATGTATGTTGCCAGCAGAATTTCATCTCTCCTTTTATTTCTCATTAGGAACCTGTATTTTCCAATATTTTTTCCTCCTCAGTCTCCGTCGTCAAAGCATTTCATGATCTTAGGATTTTTAAATTTCCTCTTCTACCATATTTTTTTTATTACTTACGTGGATTCTTATCTTCCGAGTCTTGACTTAGGTGTGTAGACCGATATTTGTTTTGGAATCACAGTTTCTGGTGCACTAAAAATTACTTTTTGCCCCCCCCCCACTCGTTCAACTAATCGTGCTCCAAAAACTAGGTATTGGTAAATAATATATTTTTGGTGGTGTTTTTCTCATTAATGAGTTGTTTTTACATTGAACGCTATAATTCGAATTTTATGGCATCCAAACTAAGTTTATAAAAATGCAACGGGCAAAAAGCCAATAAATATGCCATAGTGACACTTATATATAAACAGTGTATTTATTTCCTCGCCTGGATGACCATGCACTGAATAAACAGAATGGCCAGCGAACGGATTACCCGGGAGAAGTCCGGGAGTTATCCTGGAAGTGAGGGATATCTACCACGGACTATGGAGTAATTATTTTTCGTTATACTAGTAGGGTATGTTGAAAATATTTTACAGTTTAAGAAGGAGACAAATTTAAAAATGCTCTAGCTCAGCCTCTAACCAATTTTTGGCGCATGTGAAACTCATATGACATTTTACATAATTTTAATTTTTTTATTTGGTGTGTGTCGAAAAATTGGAAGTCGTGCTTTTTTAGTACAGCCCTAGTTTGGATAGGGGTAACTCAATTCGAACAGCCCGATGTGTTACGTATTATCGTATGGTCTTCGAGAGATACGGAAGCAGCACAAACAAATACAATAGGCCAATCGATTTAAAATACATCCATTCGGTAGTGGGTAGTGTTTTAACGTCACATTATACGAACCACCCACCGCAAGTGTAATATGACGCAAACGTGAGAATATCGCAGTGCGAAAATCATTCGCCTAGACTGGGATTGAAACTTGATTTGGATCCATTGATTTTCGGCCAATCACTTTAAGCAGTTAAGCTACGGTTCATGACTGTTTATTTTCCATAAAGGTAGGAGTGCAAGTGACAGGACATTTAGACCAAGGCATCCTCTACACTGTGACACTGGGTAAAGTACTTGGCTGAAAATCGAGGGATCAAGTTTTGTATCCCGGCGTAGGCGTATCCCGGCGTAGTCGGATGATATTCTTGCATTTGTGTGCACACCAGTGGGTGACTTCGTTCAAGTTACATTTGCGGCCTTTTCCCAAGTTTCTTTGATAGCATGACCTCATTACATGGGAGCGTAGGTCGTTGTGGCTTACCAATTAGTGGTTTCCATTTCCGCGAAATTAAAATATTATCCAATCACCGGGTTTTCCTTTCTTATCCGCGGTAAACGGATTTAATAAATTACGCAGAAAAATCATTTTGTACAAAAGCGAAGGTGAATGTTGTGAAGGTGTGGTTGAGTAAATTATTTCAGGGCTGAAATGAATGCGGTAAATACGATGTTCACTGCTCTCTTCACTGCACACAATGCTCTAAATTTATATTTTTAGGCATCATTGATTCCTAATTATCGTATGTAATTCTAAATGATATAGGTCGCATTGAAGGAAAGGCATGGAGAGCTTAACTTTTAATTAGGTATACTGCTTATAATCAGTTTAAATCTTATAATCTGTATTAGAGAAATGCATTTTAGATCTTTGTTCCTATTTTTTATGTACTTTCTTATTGTTAGGGCCCCATTTCAATGAAATTGTTTCGCTAAAAATTCGGAAATAATACATATTAAAAATGATAATTTTGAAGGAACGGGTGCTTTCAGCCTCTCTCTTCAGCAAATAATTTCAGTTTTCATCGTATTAATTTTCCTGTTATGTCCTTGAAGTACCTATTTGACAAATTGTATTAAGCAATAGCAAAGCAAACAGATATATGTACATCTTCTCGAGCCTCTCCCATGCCTGCGATATCTTGTTCTGAACGGAGAAGTTTCATTTCCCCCCCATTCCTCTGGCCTTTAATTCCTTAGATACCCAATCCTCGTTGTTCTTATATTTCCTCTCCAAAAATATCTCCACGAATGCTGTAAAGAGGTTGCATGCTTACCTGTTTCCTTAATTTTTTTGGTTCTACTTTTCTTCCGTCTTCTATTCTATGTGAGACGAATTGGTTCTAATCAATATGTTGTCTTAATCTTCTGTCCCTGCGATGCATTCCAAGTTATTCATGCGCATTTGTCACCGTGTTTCAATTGACCTTGTCAAAGAATGTCTTCCAGTCCACGAATACCACATGAAATGGCTTCTTATCATCCTACGAATAGCCTTTGGTGGAATAATTTCTCCCTCACCCCTCTTTTATTTGTTTTCCATGAATGAGAATTGATTTTCCGAAAGGTTAACACCAATTTTACTTCAATTTTTTTGGCTAAATTTCGTGGAAGTATTTATAAAGAACGGAATATTCTGATTTCAGTATTTCTTCAACTATTTTTCTTTTCTTCCGTCTTTGCTTCTCTGCTTTAGGGTTCTCTGTAGGTCTGTCAATGCTCTACCTTATTAGATTTCTCATACATGTAGGTTTAGACCGTCTTTCAATTCCTATGAGTTCTCAGAAGAATTTTTTCTCAAATTTAAAGTTTTTATAATTAATTTTTTAATGCAATAAATTTATCATAATGATAATTTTAAAATATTTGATTCACTTTTACAATGGTGAAGTGATTTCATGTAATCCATGGGTATCCGAAAGACAAAATTGCTGTCCTACCGGAAAAATAACAGCATTGGGTTTTGAAACTGGGCTGAAATCACGGATTCAGTGCAAAGTTTTAACATATTTGCTTTAAAATATTCTAACAGTTTAAATTAATTTTGGATATATCTCATTGAATGAGATGTTCCTAGTAGTTTCTTCTTGTAGGATCTCTGGTGCGGAAATCTGACATTCTTGCCGGCAGAACGTAATCCAAAATTCATCTACCCATTGTATTTGTTTGACTCTTGGATGCCTAGCAACACCATATCTATTTCCGTTTTTGCATTTTCTGCCTCCCACTCACAACTAAACATCCCACATTTTATTTGTCTTCACTTAATTTTTACACTGAATTTTACTTTGATGGTCCCCTTCCAGTTGTCCCCACCCAAATACTCGATTGGTATATTGTTTTATGCCCAGAATACCATACAGGAAGATACTTATTCACATTATATTTGTGAATATCAGACAGAATCTATAAAACTTATCTCTATTGCGTTTTCCATTGAATTACACGCCGCAAAAGTACAGTAGATTCAGCAAAATTCATTCTCACCCATAGCCGTTGCTGTATAAAGAACACTTAGGTATATTTATAATCGGTGTCTCATTGTCTTACGGTGTAGCTGCTACCTTGGGTACCGTGTAGGTAGGACGCTTGAGTTTTTTATGCTGTCTCTTTCCAAAGAATTAGTCTTCTTAGACTGTATGAAAGGTATTTTTTACTTTCTTAGTGACTTGGTACTCGATGAGTCGATACCCATATATTGTATACTGATAGATATAGATAATGCGTTTCGCGTTAATTTATGTTGGAAATAATATTCTCAGGTAATCATAATTTGTTCACATTTGGGTTAGCAGTAGTATTTATGATTTAAACGATATTTTATGTAACACGGGATCGATTATATGATAGTCCAATATCAAAATTTTAAGTAGTATTGTAGGCGCTGCTATTCCGTGTCTACCTCACGTGGGAATTTTCAGAGCGTTAGGACATCCCTGCGCCATTTCTGGCTTCCCGTCGGGCTAGCGTCCTTGCGACTGGAACCACTTGCGGTATAGTGGCATTCTCCGATGGGAATGCCTTTCCACACAAAAAGCCCTGGCAGGGGGGTCCTCCACCAACCCTAACCCACCTCCAACCCCTCCCCCTAACACCCTCTAATTACCACATTCATTATCACCTCTTCTGGACTTCTTAACATGGACTCATCGCTTAACTACCTTCCATTTCATTTGCTACCGTATAGCCATTTCTTGGGGAGCTTTACCCACTAGGTTATCCTCCTCTCCACCCTCTTTCCCTTTTTCAGGAGTTGTCACGTGTTTTTAATGGCTTCCCCTTCAAATGAACTACTGGAGCTTGGGGGAAGAGTTTTGGGGTTCATTTTCCGATGTTTCCTCGTGTTCTTATCCTGGGATTGTTTGTCAAAGCTACCAATAAGTCCGTGTTTACTGCTCCAAAACATAGCCCTAAGGTGATTTTTAAATTCAACCCGGGGCTGGGACCATTTTACAACTTTGGAGATATTTCATTGCTCATAAATCACAAGGCGTTGCATGGAAAATGACTAAAAACCTTCGTATAGGCATTTCCAGAAGTTGGTGAAAATATTTATTTAGTTTATTTTGGTAAATGGGTCCAGGCTGCATAAAGTTTTGTATCGCCTTCATTTAAAGGGAATATCATTTCAGAGCGTACGGCGTGTCACCAAGTCCAAAAACCTATCCCTCTTGTACCTAAAATATGGGTCTGTTTTATTATCAATTAAATGGGAGATTGAACCATCCGCTCTCTTCTTTGATCGCCATTAAATCGTTTATTTTATAGGCTATGCGCCTCTGTTTCTCGAATACTGTTTGTATATGAACTTAGGCCAATGCTGTTTAAGGTGCGATTATATCATGAAGTAAATCGCAGAGTGCCGTAAACAAAAAGGGGTATTATTTTACGACATACCTTTGGCTCATCCTCATAGTTGGGGGTGTGCTACCAATTATATCATTTCACTAAAAATCTCCTATTTTTTAAATTTCTTTGATATAATAAGTTTTCAGAAAAATATTTTCTTCGGGGTTTGAAACTCAGTAATGATGCATTTGAGACGATTAATAGAGCTTAGCCGTCAAGCAATAAAAATAAAAAAAATAGGACAACTATTCAATTGATAAATAAATAATGTCATGCTCGAAGATAAATATTTATCACTCCTTCTCTGTCAAGGTGTAGTAATATATTAAACCATTGCAACACCATTTGGCAGAGGTTATTTTATACACTTTATAATAACTTATGGTGGTTCGCTTTGAAGAAATGATAAATTTCATTTCGCTCCAGGTACATTTTATGGAAATTTAATTTAAGTTTGGAAACGTCGTCAATTTTTTTTCGGTTTGATTACTTTCATGAAATATAAATCATATAAGATGCATTAAAATTCTTTCAGCGTAAAACTAATGCAACTGACGATTTTTTAAAGTGCCATCAGTAGGTGAACCGGAGAGAGATTTCTCATGAACATGCTAACTGGGAGGAAGTATTGCTACGGTAGAGTTCTAATAGACAAATTTTCAATCGCATTGAAAACCAATGCTTGTTCATTTCTGGATTTCCAAGCAAAAATAATTTCGACACATGGAATGCTCCAGGGGGGGCATGGTAATCCGGTGGGTTGAGTGCCGGGCTCTTTATGGCAGGGTCCGGGTTCTATTCCGGGTTATGTCTCTGGACACCTAACCTGTGTGATTTTTCGAGAGCCAGATCTTCCTGGAATACCGCAGGTGGTACGGGGATAGAAACTGGCCCCCCTACCCTGATGTGTGAATTTTTCAATGGCCTTAGGCTTAGTGTTGGGGGAACTCTTCTCTTATCGATCAATCTAATCTTCGGGTTGATTACTTTAGTGTGCTTTAGGCTTTCTTTTCAAGGAAAAAAGTTCTTAACGTGAATTTGAAGTTGTCATGTGAATTTAAGCAGATGTGTTTTTCTATATACATTAAGGACTATTTCAATTTCTATCGTGTTACAGTTTGAGGTACCTTTTACCTAAGATCGGAAGGAGAGGCTGTAGAGGACGAGTAGGAGATAATGTTTCAGTATAGATTGCTTTCTTTGTGACCAATATTGCTTTATCCTCTTATACCTGGTATTATCAACAGCATTAATTATTTTTTTCCAGGTATTACTTGATTTGTCTATTTCTTATATTATACAATTGAAGTGTAGAAAATATACTAGTTGATAGACAAGAAAATTTCATTAAATTCAAGAATCAATGAAAATGGGTGATCTTAATACCTGAAACTAGCTAATGTTAAGGAATGATTGCCAATAAACTAATTAAGAGTCATGGAGGGGTTGGAAAAAATGGTCTAATTGATTAGTACTCATACTTACAGAACTTCTCACAATGTGTTAGGCACTAGCTAAACCTTTGTTCTCACTAAATGCGGTGGTGTATATAATTCTGCTTTTAACTATTATCTTCATCGAGAGAATGAAGTATGTAACCACCATCCAATTTCTGATATTTTAGTAATATTTAAAATGGGGCGTGCACGCATGGTATGTAATCAAACCCTTTCCACACACCCTAGCAGCGTCTTCCAGGGTACAGTGTGTATGCTGATGGGAATGATGAACACTTTTCATTACGATGAAAACGATTGAAAAGGTCCGTTAGTAACCTTCATATCGACTGCACAGTATTTGATGCTATCTCTTAACGGATGATGACTGAATTACATACTGCGTGATTTTTATGTGCGTATTAGTGTATTTTTTTTAAATAATAGAGGTTTGTTTGTGACTCGGTCCGTATTCCTTGAATCAGTTTACTTCATAAGGGTGTGCGTGCTAAGTGTGATAGAATGTTCGATGGTGGCCTATTTTACGTGTCGCTCGGAGAGAGGTGGGTGTGGTCGATGCGTTACGGTGGGTGCTATTGACATGTCGGTGGGCGATGGGAGCGGCTCAGGGACCGCTGGTTAGTGGCTGAATACCATCGGGACAAGAGGAGTGGGTCGATTCTTTAATATCGGCTTCGATTGTGGTCTGGAGGATAGGAAGAGGAATGGAGCTCGACTTGGGATTAGAGTAGGGTCGTGAGACATAAATCAATCCGTTAAGGTGGCTGGGAAATCTTCAGTGTATTGAACGGCAGAAGGTATTACCACGCATAAAACACGCTACAAGCGATTTTTTCCGCGTGAAACTATAATTTTTGGTTTTTTTCCAGAAGGTAATTGTTTGTGATGCTGAAAATCTGATGGTGGAAAATGGGAAAGTGTTTTCCGATGACAGTAGTGAATGAATACAAAAAAATGCTCACTAAGAACGGTTATTACTTTTTTCTTTCGGAAGTTCAAAATGTATTTCATTTCCAAAAATTGTTCACCACCTTAACTTAATTAATAATTTAATGAATAACGTATTAAACATGGTGATATATCTATATGCAAGGGTGAGTGAATATCGTGGGTGAATTTTATTGGGCTTAAAAGTACTATGACCAAGTAATTTGCTAACAAGTAATTGAAGATCATAGGTTTGGATATATTTTTCACCCTTAAGCGAAATTTACTTGCCATCTTCACAACTTCCTGGAACTTTGACCTTTATGCTCTAACTCTTATCTCAATTCCGTCTTTGAGGGAAAAGGGAATCTTACTCATGGAATTAATTCATCTAGAATGGTTAACTTTTGGTCGCTTGGTACATAGAGTGTATTCTAAAAGATAAAAACTACAAAGGGAATTGAAAGAAGAACGAAGATCTGCTTCATGTTCGTTAACGCTCTTAATATTTTTCTTGAAATTAACTATTCGTGAATCGTTTATTGGCTCAATTTTATTGATAGATAGGTTCTGAATGGATATCTGCAAATACATTTCGGAGTTTAAGTTAACTCTTACTTTGTTTAGATTTGACCATTTGTGTATACTATTACAATCGTTGGTTGGTGTGTGTCTCCGTATCATAAAAGTGATTATCTTTGGATCATAGAACTCATGTAGATAAGTATATCTTCATTTAATTCATATGTTCCTTAATTCATGAGTAACTTTTTTATGCTCTATCCGTAGTAAAATATTTTCAGTTTGAAAAGGAGTTAGCAGTTTTCCAGAATCTTATTTTGTTTCGATGTAAGCATGTATACGTGTTGGTTTGTGATGATTTATGCTCAAATCCAAGCATGTGGTACGAGAAAATGTACTGTGAAATATTGTGAACTCAGTTTCTAATTTTATTAATTAATTTTTCTCCAAAATGTTCTTATATGCTGTAAAAGTTTCATTTACGAAAACGGTTAATGGACCGATAAAGTTAATTCTATACTTTACTGCAAATGAATTATTCAAAATTTACCCTTCGCGTTGTGTTTCAGTAGCCCCGGTGGAAGCACAGTGATGGAAATACTTGTTCCTGCTTTTGTTCGGCCTTATTCGATTTGGGGAGTAAATGTCATTAAAGAATCTCGAAATGTAGAGGGGAAGTAAGAAACCAGATAGGATAAATAGGCGTTTTCCAAGCTTGCTAATTCTACTTGACTGACGATTTTGCTTCCGTTTTCTCCATAAATGCTTCGTCATTGGTTCAGCCATGGGATACGATTTGTCTCCTTGATGACAACGGGTGGTCTTGAACACGCTAAGTATTGATGCCCCAAGAAAACGTTCCCTTCGAGTCATCCGATATAGGAGACAGTTTCTCCTTATATCTAATATACTATCCACCTTATAAACTTGAATGGGTCGAGTTGCGGATACCGTTTTTGTAAACATTGGTAGTGATTGTGCATAAAAAAAGACCATCAGTGTCTGTTTTGTAGACGTCACGAAAATGTCGCCTTAATTTAAATTTTAACCTAATGATTAAAGTTATAGCTAAAACGTTTGAGCTGAAAATTATGAATTTTATGAATTAAAAAAATGTTCTCTCGGCGATTAATCTACTTAAGAGATGTTTTTATAATGAAAAATTCCTATATTTTTCACTCGCGTTTGTGAATTGAGGTCTTATTTCTGGGAAACGACTTGAAATTATAAATGAAAATTTTTTCGATCCCTATGGAAAAATGAATTAAATATATTATATAAAAGATAAAAACTCCACCTAATTATATTGAATCCTAACCCAGAAATAATCATATTTATCAACAGGCATGGGAAAATGAGTTGCCTCTTTTTATATGATCCTTGAGAAAATAAAGTAAAATGCATGTAATTTGAACTAAATGTTTTTCACGTTTTAAAATATTTTTCTAATTTCTATCAAGATTGTACAAAAAAGTTGCTCAAATACGAAATTTTAACTATTGAATTCCATTTTGAGAGTGAGACCATGGGAGTCATAATTCAGTCCTGCTGCGTACAGTTGTCAATATTCGTGTAACAAAGGCACTATAAATGCCTTGTTAACAGGATTAATATGCATATTTTACTGTGGCATTATATAAAGATCTCCATTGACAGAATTGTGTTTAAAGAAATTGTATCGTTCAAAATCATAAAAAAATCGTAGGCTTGAAAATCTCAGTATCGTCATTTCTTAATGTCGGGACGAAACTTGGTTCATATAAAAAGTAATGTTGCTCAGTTGTTGTTTTAGTAAACCGTTTTGCCTTAATGCTCTAAAAGTTAAGTAACTGCTTATTGTAATTATTTTTTGTAAGAGCGTTGTAGCGTTAGAAATAGGGTAAGTCTTATAAATAAAAATGTTACTTAAGCACGTTTTTTGGCAGCACATTTTTTTATTTAAGTCTGCAAAGAAGAATAATACTGTCCCTTCCCATGGGAAATTTTCCTGTGGATTTCGCCAGCGTAACTTGTCTTTGCGAGGCTGCTTACCATAGCTTGACATTCGCATCAAGTGAGTTTCATTCAATGCTCAACTTTCTCTTCGTTTTTTTTTCTTTCAATTCAAATCACATTACTGTATAGCTCAAAAAAATCTAAAAACTAACGCAGATTAAAAAATTGATAATTTTATTTCAAAATAGACGTCATGCAATTATTTACGTTGAAGTGAAGACCATTTTGTAGGAATGGTTGACAACTTAATATTCATTGAGAAAGGCTATGAATAAAAATATCCACAAAGAACGGCAAGACACATTAAGAAAGGCAAGTTTCAGTGAATTTTTTACGGGTTCTCCACCGGGTTAGGGAATCAGCTGCCGGTGTTTCAATGGATAACTCCGCCATCGTCCTCAGGGCGTAGATGCCGTCAAGATCAAGGGTCAAGATTTTTCCACCCATGAAACGAAAAGAACCCGTGAAAAATTCACTGCAACAGTTCGCCGGGAAAACACCAAATCTT
>LYUA01000051.1:946244-973154 GCA_002093875.1 Calopteryx splendens | reverse complement strand
TCATCGAAACGTTGGCCACCAATATCCAGACCCGGCTGGAAACCCGTGAGGACTTCATCCAAGCTGTTCGCCGGGAAAACTGCAGATCATTCATAAATAACAGTCATCAAGTTTTCATATTCGGATGCCACCAGCATTCTATTGTTCTTCGCCCATTAAAAAACTCCATCCGGCGGGCCGATACCTAGGTATGTATTCTGTCTACCGTAAACATTAAGCGGGGAAATAATTCTTGATTAACTGCTGCGTCATAGAGCGTTTTTCTTCGATGGATATTTGAGTGACGAAGATAGACTTTATTAACCCTTGTGAACCAATAGGTTTGCTGGCTCTTTGAACATACTTTGGCAGAAACGAACTTTAAATGCTTGCCCAGTTGAACGGTCTCACAATCAAAAATATTATGTCTTCTTAGTTATTCATATCATCGAGGAGAATAAGCTTCTCCTGCTTCTTTCACTAGTAGGTACTGCATTGAAATGAATGAAAGGAATCTATCCCCCTACATGTTTTTAGCCTCCCATATGTTGATAAACTTTTTTTATATAAACGTTTCACATTCAATGCTGCAGCACTTCATCCTGATGATGCGCCTAGCACAGGAGATAACGTTAAGATAACGAAAATCAAATAACACAGGAAAGCCGGAAATCATATTCAAAAATGAATATTTCCTGTGACAATCTAAAATATGTAGTGCACCTAATTATGAGCCGGAACAGATTGATTTGTTTGAGAATTAATTTAAAATTTATGTTTCATGATTGTGTTTTGCACTTGGTGGAGTATAAAAGATCTATAAAGAGAATTCGACCTAACCTTGAAGTAAAAGCGCTAAACAAGGATTTGGTACAGATAAGATAATCTGGTGGGTGTTGTGCTGCTCCTCTAACGCAGAAGTAGTAGCTTTGAATATCTTTTCGGGTACATTTGATTTGTAACCGTGAAATGCAAGTAAAAGTAAAAATTTAAAGCAAATTAAATGCAAAGTAAATTGTATCAGCCAACTGAAGCATAAACACTAATATCACGTAGTAAATTTGTTACATTTATTGTGAACTAACTGTATGTCTTCCAAAAGTATTTTCGACACCAATTTCTGAATGTTTTCCTGCATTGTTTATTCAGGAGTTTTCATGACTGGATTAGCTAATATTTTTCAAGAATGCCGCACATTTTCCTTGTTTCTTGTTTAAAAATGGTGTCTTCTGAGTATGTTTAGTTATCCACTGTACCGCCCATACTTGTGCTTTAAAGTATTTCAAATTCATATCGTAATATATTTTATCATATTCATGTAAATGTATCCCATCTTCAATGAGCTGAATGATGAGGAATGAAAGAGGGGGCCCTTCGATCGCAATTTTTCCTGGGAAAAGCCGGTCACCTGTCTAACTTAATCGGAGTTTATTTGACGGCTGGTGCATCCGGTAAGAGAGTCAGTAGGTATGAGAAAGCAATCACGCAGACACCAAATAAATATCTCGCATGGGGCCCCTAAAATTCATGGAAACCCAAACTGCGATTACAGGTTTGATACCGTAAGAGTGATTGAATACGGTTTGCCATCAGCGCGCCTCCTTCAGGTGAGCCCCGGGCTCCTCTCCACCTACCTACCCAATAATCCCTTCATTTAACAGTAAACATCCACTCTCTATTAAATACCCTCCCTTTTCCTCTCCCTTAATCCTCTCACACCCTTTCACCCTTCACCCCCATCTCCCACCCGACCGCTACCCCTCGCTCCACTCCTTCGATGCCACGCCGATAGACCCGAATCCTTATTTCTTCTCTACCCCAATGGCTTCTTCGATTCCTTCGAATTCCCTCCCCCTCACCATGGCTTTCAAGAATGAAATTTTTTCCCGTTAGACGGTATGGCAGGTACGTCTGCGGGAAAGGCCGTGGGTGGGGAACAAGAGAAAATAGAATTTTTTCCCGGTTCCCACCGTCGGGGCGGATTTTGCTTTAAGGTTTGGAGATTGTGTTCGGGAGGCGTGGGAGAGTTTGGGGAGGGATTCGGGGAATAGGATGTCGGAGTTTCGGGATGGGGTGTGGGAAGGGAAAGGTGCTTGGCAAAACCACAAACCGAATCGCGGGAGGAGTGCCGCCGGGTTGCGAAATAGTGATTTGGAAAGATTTTGCGTTAAAAACAGGTTAGATTTACGGCCTTTCTATTTTAACTAGCCGCAATTTACTCAAGAATTAAATAATTGAGTATTCTAGTCATTAAAGGGCTACTGCGACGCTTCCCCGGTCATCAACCAATAGGACGAAGGACCATTCTTCCTCTTACATTAAATCCTATTTCCTCCTCTCCCTCGTAGTGGGATGCTGCCCCTGTCTATATTTCATAAAAGGGATTCCCGGGCGGCGTATTCAAGTTGACGGTTGACGGATCAGACAGCTCAATAATTGTTTGCAGGCTCCTTTAGTGAATAGGATGTCGTGTCTAGTTATCTTTGAAAAGTAAAAAGTGCGTGGGACGGACTTCTATGAATGTGGTAGAACCTTCTGTAGAGGTAAAAAGTGCCATTTTAACATTCTTCTTTTCAATCCTAATTTTTATAAAATACAAAAATTGGTTAAAGAATTAAAGAATTGCGTGTTAAAGAATATTTTTGAGTAGGAGTCAACTAGATCACATCAATGAATTCCCAGTAAGGTAATACCTAAGTGGACTACTCTTATTTTTTAAAGAAATTTTGAAGACTGCGCAGGCCGAGTGAAGTTTTGTTTTTCTATCCGTGCGTCAGTAGTGAGGAAGGGACAATTTCAATAATTTTGCCTTCCAAAAGTTTAGCACTTGTGAAAAAAACCTGGTCCATTCATCCATCCTCAAATCGGGTGAATCAAGAAAATAGTACACCCTGTGTATATAGATGTCAAAAAAAGAATTTGATTAAGTACCACACAACAAGCTCGTATACAAACTGCGATTATGTGGAATTAGTGAAAATGTAGTGGATTGGTTTCGTGATTTTCTGTTTGAACGGAAACAGAAAGTGATAATTGATAAAGTTCCGATTTGGAGGATGTAGCTAAATCAATGAAATGTACTGTAGAATTTCTAGCAATATAACATTCGTCAACGATATAACGTCGTCATCTACCGGAATGTAAATAATATATCCGACGCTGAGGCTCCTTCATGTGATCTCAACAGTGCTTGGTCTAATATTCAATTTGAAAAAGTGTGCAGTATTGAAATTTTGGGAAAAGAATTCCAAGCACTCTTAACGGATCTTTGCGGCTTAACCCTAAAGACTCGCAGGGGTGGACATAATAAACACAGACCTTGTAAAATACTTAGGAGTCCTTGTAACATCAGACCTAATACGATAGGACCAACTTCGGAGCTGCATTGAAGACACTTGGATTCATTAAACGCCTAGTGGGAAAGCATTCTCATGAAAAAGTAAAGGAGATGCGTTATTTCGCAGTGGCTGACCTCATCTTGAGTAAAGCTTCTAGCATTTTGGATCCCGCGGAGGAGGAACTAATCTTGGAAATAAACAGGACACAGAGGAAAGCCTCCCGTTTAATGAAGTATCGTTATGAGCGAACAGAGAGCGTCACATTGCCATTGGATGTACTTAAATATGAGGCACTGGAATCACAAAGATTGCATCACGTCTCTAATGTTGAAAAAATACATAAATTATTCGAGTTTAACACTAAAACAGGAGGGATCATTTGACCATCGCATTACTTAGGTAGGCGAGACCACGGGGCGGAAGTAGGCAGAGGTTGACTACCAAACGGATAGATATTTTCCATCAACGCATAGTTAGTCCCTTTTCCGTTCCACATTTGTGACTATATCATTAGGAAACACGTTTTATGGCTTAAGCACCCCGAGTGCCAATGGATGTGATATGAAATTAAAATCAATGCCATTAATGGCTGGCGACCTAACACCTCCTGCTACACGCACTCGCTGAGGCTTGCGGGGTAGTATAGGTATAGATGTAGATATTATTTTTGGATTGAGTACGCGCCTTCTTTGTTTCGCACCTTTTGTAATCTTTGTTTATATTTTATTCTAAGTTTTCAGGGCTCATACTGATAGGTACGCTGGGAAAAATAACTTGTGGAGTCTCCCGCGCCCCGTTTGTTAGGGAAATCTAAAACTAACCTGGCATTGGTACTAAACTGGCACAGAGAGTGGTAGGGATGAAAAGAGCAGGATAAAGAGAGTTGGTTAATAATGCACGGATATCATTGGGTTAATAACGAAAGTTATAATCAAAAAAATATTTCGCACTTCTTAGAAAATCTTAATAAAATTTTTATCATTTGTAGATAGACATTTTTTAGTTTTAGGAGTACTGACTATTCGAGAAATGCAATGGAATTTCGCCCCAGTTTTTAGCTTTGAACTACGATAAGAGTTCCACATCTGGAACTGGAACAATTTCTATGATAAGAGTTCCACATCTGGAACTCTTATCATAGAAATGACATGTACTAATCAATTTCGTGTTTTTTTCGTGCGTGCAATGAAATCGTCTTCTTTACTTTTGCCATAGTCAGTAGGTGAACTTATGGCTTGCGTTTTTCATGCAGAATCAAATTTGATAATTTAACAGAATTCGAAAGCTGTACAGAATTTGTTTGTATAAATGAAGAAAAGATAAGAGAAAAAAGTTGGATTTCTGATCAAGGAGATAAAGATTCACATCCGGGTGATATGGCTAAACACTTCTCTTAAGCAACGTAATTTAGTATGTGCTATAACATTTAGTAAAATTATAGGAGGAAGGAAAAGAATATGACCTTATAATAATACGACTGGATGAGTGAATTTCACACATCGAACGCGGTTAATAAGCTATACCATCATTGATAAACCAATCATCGGGTTAAAACTGGTTGCTATTAATTAGCAAAATGATAATAAGCGCAAAAAATACCCTACTTATTCTAAAGTTATGATCACTACCCTTCAAGATAATATCTTCTCTTGTTTGTGAGCCTAGGGTTAAGATATTTCCACGATGCTAGTTTGTCGACGAGTGCCGGGTTCAAATTCAAGTGATACTTTTTGAAAACATCCAGCTACATTTTGTCTGTAATATTTCCTAGACACTATAGGTTTTTGGAAAACTACTAGAGACACAGGGAAAGAATATGACCAAGAAATAAGAGTGGTTCAGTGGAGACCATACTACGTCGGGGGTTGGTGAGCTTTACCCTTACCTACTTCTAGGCTGGGTGAATAACAGTGGCTGTTAACTATACGATCTTCACAGTAATCAACCTGGAAGTTGGTTTCTGAAGGGTGGGAGTAGATATTACCCAGAAATAGGTCACTGAGTGGTGTGTAGCTCACGCGCTCCGAGTAAGGAGCCCTGTTCCATTTCTTGCGCCACTACCAGTTTCCATTTAGTTCTAGTGATCAGAAACTTCAACCACTTATATTTTAAATGTGATTGTCTAAAGGCATTATCAAGGATTGAACCTACGGTCCTCCAATCAGTAGCAGAACGCTACCAAAAGCAAACTTTCGGTTGATTACTAAGGTGGTGATGAATCATACGATACTAAGCGCAAACCATTCACAGCTAATTCACAAATGATTCACAGCTTGTCACCACTCTTTAAGAGTAAATCTTCCCTTGAATATGAGCCAATGGTTGCAGTTTCATAATTTTTGAACTTTTTTTTAGTTGATAAAATTATTGATTGTTCAATAGAAGAGGAAGGAATTCATTTTGTGGTATCATTGAAATTGTTGTAAGCTCTGATATAAAAACTTTATTATCATTCAAGATTAGCTGTTGGAACCCTGTGAACCATACCTATAATAGCACACCTAAAGAGAAACGGTGGTCCCAATTATATTTATGGTCGTTAGAAAAGTTGCTCTCATTTCAGGTTTAAAAAAAATAGACCCCTCGTCATGTGCCTTTTACAAACAAATTAAATCTCTTTCCGGCATTATGGGTATAATAAGCAAGAAGGAAAGGATCAAATTAATTATTGTGAACTGTATGATTCCATTCTTTATATCCTGTCCTCACTAGTGATCAATCTCGCCACAACGCCTCTCTGTCTCTCTCTCTCCTGCGGTGAGGCATTAATTTGTTTGTGGAGAGAATCATATATTACACCTGGGTGAATCCAAGTAAAAATGACAAATATTCTGAATACAAGATAAAGGGAAGTATTCTAACTTGTCCATGTTTCGCCTTCTGGGGACCATAACTTTTGATGGAAGACGAAAAACGATTGACAGTAGACGTCCTATTCGACAAACTTGGTTCTTCATTTAGAAAGCTTTCCACTTAACTCGCAGGTGGGGAATGAAATAATACTGAAAGATAAATAGGTCATCCAGGGCAATCCAACTCAGGCTCCCAGCACGGGGGGGTGGGCGGGTCCGTGCTGATGCAACGAATCAATCCAAACAAGCTTGTTTATGAGCAAGAAGAATTCCCCAAACATCCTCGCTGAAGGCAATTAATATTATCGTTATAAATAATAAACCGGTTTAGCTTCTCTGTAACCTTGTATCATGCATATTTCATTTCCCCCCGAGATGCCGTACCTCCCACACCGTCGTAAAGATGCTGTTTCCCCCATAACACACGTTTCCTCGGAGGTGGCTGTGGAAACCTTGACTGAGCCCTTTCAACTCCTTTATTGTCCGTGATTACTAACCACTCTCCCATCCCCGCAAGGTTCCTAACCACGAGCTACCGCGAAATCAATACTCTTCAAACACCTTCCCGGTGCCACCGTCCCACCCGTAAATACACAATGCCCGCGCCCCCCCCTGTGCGGAAACACACCCACACACACACACCCCCTAACCGACCCCATCCCTTCCCATGCACCCTTTCTATGGTCTCTCGCTTCCATGAACCCCGCGAAGAGAATGCGACCGCAACCCGCCACGCCGCCTCGTCACGAACCGTGTTCTCAGTGGCGGGCCCCTCGCCTTCTTAACTTCCACCGCCCCTTCCAAACCCTCCAATTCCCTCCCAACCTGCCCACCCTCTCCGCTCTCTCTCCCTCTGGCCACCCTCAACCGCTTCCCGCAACCTCCCATCACTCACCCACCCTCTTAAATTCATACCTCTTCTTCTCAGCCCCACTCCCCCATCTGAACGCACAATATCCACCTTTCCCTCCGTCTCTACCCGAAAGACGGATATGAAAAAAACGGGGGAAGGTATAAACTAGTAATCCGAAAACTAAAATGAAGTTGGAGCAACGATTATGCTACAAGGAGAACAAAAAGGAGCTGCCTGATACGCAGGAACTTCCTAGATATGTGTATGTAACCCAGGGTGTGTTTTGAGACGAAACATAGAAATGGATATGAACAATTTGGTCTTGGATATTTTTTTGTGGTTAAAACGTTCGTCATTCCTAATTTTTTTAAATAATATAACTCATAAGTTCTTAAATTGAACTACAGGGGTTTTTATAGTTTTGGTACTATGATGACTGATGTCTGCTGATCGAAAACATTTGCTTGACTGGAAAAGAGCGGAGCGAACGAGCCCCTCGCCCTCCCTTATAGATCCGCTTCCCATAGACCATCATTAAACTTTATAAATTTTGTACAATTGCTAGGACCTAAGAAAATAAGGAAGCTTACTGGCTAATATTTACAGCTATTTTCAGTACGATTGAATCTCTTTTCATTTTTACTATGGTGACCAACTATTTGGTTAAAACACGCCGTATGGGTATCTCTTCTGACGCTAATTTTTTTCTCTCATTTCTTTTACGTATTTTAGCTTTCCAAACTGGGTGAGGTCCTGATTATTTCCATGAAGCAAGGAGGAAAAAATGAGTAAATATTAAAAAAAAATAATAGTCTTGCGTTTTTATATTCATGAGCAGATTGCTCCTTAATCCATTGTTATAAGTCCCAGATGGACTGTATTCTCATCATTACCAGAAAATCCAGTTACTCCTTTGTGGTTTTTACTAATCTAATTTCTTGGGAACTCACAGTGAGTGTTGTAATCTGAAGGTGAATCCAATTAGCGAAATGTTGTAAGTGTATATAATTAATTTTCTTTTTGAGCATGTTGGGCTCGATTTATCTTAATATCTTATTTGAGAAGTAGGAATATATTAGCCACACGATTTACCCTGTCATAAGGTTTTCCACAATTTTGAGAAATACTTTTATTATTGCATTTGCTCACCTTCACTACTCGAATTATTTTCGTAATTGAATGTTTTCGGTGAGTTTTTCTTAAATTCTCTTCTTGATTTCCCGTGATCATTTGAGGACGGTGGCAAATGTGTTATTAATGCCAAACTTCTTTTGCCAAGATATTATCTATTTTGGAGCTAGCCTCCATAGGCTTCATTCGTTTTTCAATTCCTTCGCATAGTGAGACGTTGAACACCGTTGGAGAAGGAATGGGGTCGTCAAAACGGTCGATAAAACAAGGAAGAAAAGCCTTCAGCCAAGGTTTGATGTGAAGGGCACAAAGGAACATGGAAATTCCCAGGACAATGACATTCATTGGCTTGTCATTGGCCTCCTCAGCTTGCGACTTGGCGCAGAAAAAGCAGTCCTTATTCCATGATCCACTTCGGCATCAATTCCCGTCTTTTCAAATTTACTGAATTGTTTTCTGGCAGGTTAAGGCCAGCTCACTGAATTTGTCTTAATTTTTACGCGAAGCACTTCAGTAGACGGCTTCATGCTCGCACGGGTACCGTTCTTGAAACCTTCATAGGGTCACTTATTTTCTGAGAGGCTATTTCACTCGTTTCTTCATTAATTTTTATAAAGTGGATTGTGTTCGGGTGAATGACTGAGTACAGTACTAGTACATTTCACATTATGCCAGTTAGCTTTAGCTGTGTTATAAACATTTACATCTTCTGTTCCACCTGTTCTAAGATTTCGCTATCACAGACCTATTGTGAAGTATTTCACGAGAGCACCGTAAAACGTTTGTCGCTTTTTTCGGGAAAATTCTTTAAAGTTACTCTCCCATAGATTCATATATTTAATCTGAAAATATTCTATTTTTTCTCAGTATTGTCACAGTTATTACGTGCATTGGACTTTTGGTGACCATTGGTAACTCTACTTTTATACACATTTGTACTCCCATATCTCTGGATAATTATTATCATATCAGTTTTTCAGGGTTTAATTAATTTTAAAATTTCTTCGATTTAGTTATCTCATTTCTTTTTTTGTCACACATTTTCACCCAACGCAGTCTCTCTGTATTCGGTCCTTCTCTTCTTTGCTCTTGTTTTAGTCACGCTCTATCGACCATTTAACTTTAGTCTACTCTTACATCATTTATATAAGTATGGTTTTTGTAGTTTTATAGTAAATTGTATGCACTTTTTAGCTCATGAGGTATTCGAATTTTGATTTGGTAAGAGAATTTTTCCCATTTTTATTTTTCTCTCTGATGAAGCTGAAAATTAACTGTTTTCTTCACGAAAATTCTTTTGTTTTGTCCCTTTCCTCTAACTTGTACTTCCACGGATAAGGAACTTTAAAATTCTTTTATGGTATTGAATATTGCTTTAAGACAATGCAGTATCCTTGTCCAAAGGGAAAATCGAACCAGAATTTTTCGCTTTGATCGCCAATTACGCCCACAGGCCAGACGGGTCAACCATTAATTAACCCGTTTTAATTTATTCAGTTTCCCACTCGTTGGAACAGGACTTGGAAATATTTTCAAGCAATATTTGTGTTTTATTAATTTTGAATTATTCCACATTTCGATGCGCTACCCATCAGATGACCGTGGACAGCCCCATCCCCGCTCGCCTCTCCGGCATCCTAGTTCTCATGCCCTCGTTTCCCTGGTTATTTGTTCGGCTTCATTCTTTCCCACGCCACCCATTCCTTCCACGATTCTCCCCAGTCCTCCTCGGCTCCACGCCCATTTCCCTCCCTCCCACCCACTCCTACACAATCCTTTTCCCTCTCACCCTTTCAGATCCAGCCCGAATCATCCCCTTGTCCTCCGCCACAGCTTAAAACCATCATCCCCCTGCTTTGCATTCCTCCCCCGAAATACATTCCCTCCCAGCTCATAGTCATCCGCAGCACCTTATTAAACATTTCTCCAACCAAACGCCTCTCATTTGACCATCTTATCAAAGAATTCCTTGTTTCTAATATGATTAAATTATCTTCGCTCTTTCCTCTGGGGTCACCCGGGAAAACCCGGCCCAGGGGGGCTGGACGGTTTGGCCTTTCCCAAGGCTCCTCGTGAATTTATCCGTGAGCGAAATTGAAACCGTAGGAGGATATCATCGATCGCCAAAAGGCACAAAACGTTTCCTTCCGCTGATAGAGCACCCTCCAGCGCCTTCGCTGCTATTTCTCCCGTCGTGGAGCCTAGTTTTCCTTGTGAAAATCTGCATCCAGCTCTACTATCTGCCCCGGGAGCATGTGGAAAATGATGTTAAGTTACCAGTAATTAGGGTAGTTTTCGATCATCGGCGCTGGATATCACGGTATGTACCGGGAGTTCCAATTGTCGTGGGTGGTGTGTTTTTCCGCTGTGGTGGGGCATTGCGCGAGGGGAAAAAGGGGTTTCCTTATAGATATCGCTTTGTTCAGCTGATAATTTCCCTTAACTTCTCGCAAATGTCACCTTCCAATGTAGTGCGGGTTTAAAATTATTGTTCCTTTCTCTCAGTTCCTCACCAAGCTACATTTAGCAATAATCTGTACCGTGCGTGTAATCTCCGTGCCTCCACAGGCTCAAAACTCAGGATTGCTATTACCTACCTAGTAAAGTGAGGCTTCCTGTTTGTTCGTAGTGACTCTCGTTTGGAGTCGGGTGTCAGGGGAGAAACGTGAGCGCTTGACATTTTTGAAAATAAATTTCCCCGCTTCCCAAGCACTTACATCTCACGGAGAATCCCATCCGAGTGGGAAATCTTTAATGAACCCGAGTTGCAGCGGGCCCTTTAAATACGCGCCACGCCCCTCGCCCCCGAGCCCTTTTTGCCGTCCAGAAATTCCCCTCACTTTCACCGGCCGCCCTTTCTCCCGGCCCTTGCCATTATCCTCCTTAGCTCTGGCACCCATTTCACTGGCTCCCCCTCACTCCGAGACTCTCGAATACCACACACACCCTGCCCGTCACGGAACAGCACTTTATCTATGGAATATCCCCTCCTGAATGCCTCAGCTTTTTTCCTTCTAGCTCCGATCGCGGCAATTCTTCGTCGCCAAATTTTGAACCCTTTGTCCAAGTACCTAGGGGATAAAAACCGAAGCCTCAGCGTGCCAGTGCACGCTATGTGGTCAGAGTGATTCTGCCGATGATTTTGGGCATACACATTCAAAGGCTGCGTGAAATGTTGCTGCAGCAGTGACTTCTACAATGTCGTCCGTAGAGGTGCACAAAATGCGAAACATTTTTCGGAGACCAAATCATTCTCCTATGACGGGAGTCGTCACGGTAATGACCGGAATTTCGCAGTGATCAGTGACACTGCCATCACAGTGAAAGGGACTTTGCAGAGAAAAACTTCTCATCCTGTGCCATCGGCTCGGAGGAGGAATGTGTCCGATCTGAATTTTCTTAAACCCTCGGCATGAGCTTCGATCGAAATAATTTAGAACTTCCACACTCAATACGGTGGAGTAGGCAATATAACAAAGAAATTCCTCGGACATGAGGAATTCTCGTAAGAATTTTATTTGTAAAACCGACGATCCTCTTCTATAATGTTTAATTTAGCGAGGCGATTTCTGAAATCAAGTAACACAGAACTAAAAGCTAAAGCCACTCTAATATCTTATTTTGGAATTGGAAATAAATCTAGTGATTACTGATCAACTTCTCGTGCTTCCCACTCTTATAAAACCTTAAAACACCTGATTTTAGATAAGGATAAGAAAAATTCGCAGCACCTTTGGCAAATGCGTAGAATGTGCGGTTCATTATTGTATGCGTATAGGTTAGAATTTGGGTGAAGCCTGTGAACACCACCTCCTCCTACCATGAATGCCTGAATTTCACACGCATGTCTTAATTTCACATGCAGTAGTAAGTAGTTCTAGGTGACTAAATGACTCAATGTTCGGGTTGATTACTATTTTTTTTAAATATCCAGGAATAAAAAGAACTTTGGATATTCCACACAATTCTGAACGCGGTTCCAACGTCTAAGTGTAATAGTAAAGGGCGAGAATATACTTTGGAACATTGGAATGTCTTTAAGTAGATCGATGGTCACACTTTTTATTTGATAATGGAATTATTCATCAGAGATTCATGCATAAATGTATGCATTTGACGGAAATAATGAAGTGGAAAGCTTCCATTGCGAGAAAATTGAGTGTGGACCATTTAGAGATACTTCATTCTACCTCTCCATTTCTTCCGATACTGAGATTTTATCCTTATAGCCAAATGGACAAAAATAATGTTCAGCGGAAACAAATGAGGATTTTGTATAAACTACACGGATGATCACTAGTTGAACCATTCTAAAATTTGTGAATTGGATTTCATGAATATTTTAATCTCACTTCTAGTTATAGAAGGTATTCGTAAATTTATGAAATTGGAGTTGCACTATACCCCATCCCATAGGAATTCTGCAAAAACATTTAGGTAATTATTGGCGCTATATTCAATAATTAAGATTAGTAGAGTGCAAAATTTGTATTTTAATGAAATGCGACAATCCAATTAGTGATGTATTTTCTATTTTTGAATGAAAAAGAGTGGATTTAAAAATCCACGAATCAGACGAATTTGTAATTTGTGCTGACATACATATTTTCGTGACTCGTTACCATACTTTTTAAGGTGAGTGTTTGAATGAGAAATTAACATTAAATAAATGCAATATGCACCTACTGGCGTAAGGTGCGATTCTCAATATTTTTGAGAATGTTTACACGATCAACGTTTTCTCCATAGATGAATAACACATCGCTCATATTTTCTTCTCGCCAGGAGTATTATTCCAGCTCATTTGTTTATTCTCTCGTTGTATTACAAAGCGTTAACTTCCACCCTCGGCACAAAGCCAAATAGCGTCTTAGGCACGTAAGAAAAGGGAGCGACACCCCTTTATCGAGGTTTTCCCGTTGAATCGCTATGCGAGCTGGGAAACCTCACAATACGCCCGTAAAACGCTTTCCAAGTCATTTCACTAAGCTCAATATGTATATGCCAACCAGTGCCCGAACAAAGGGCCTCTCACGCGCACTCTCTTCACACTCATTTATGAAATTATTGCCGCAAAGCAAAAAGATGTCTTTCTCCCCTTTGCTGAACCTTATAGCATAAGTTATAAGTGTAAGTTATAGTTATAAGTGAGTGATAAGGCTTTTGCGGTGGAGATTGGTGCATGATATTCTTCTCAACGTACGCAAAAATGACATATATTTTAAATGAACGGAGTTGAACCCGTTTGTGGAAGAGTGGGTAATTTTAACGCTTGGCATGCAAGCTATTATTAAAAAAAAATTCTCGTCCATATTTGGCTAATCGCATAATATTTTGCTGAAAATTGCAGTTTCTTCACATGTTGGAATCATTATTCGGTCCCTTTTGTAAGAAAGTTTCGCTTAGTTTCTGTAGTTCCAATAACAGTATTGGGAAATTTCTAGTAAAGTCTTTCAGATTGCAGTCAAATGCCTTAATAAACTGTAACAAATGAGCTGAATAAATTCAGATAGACTACATTCGCGATACAATCTTGGCATGGAAGATTGTTCAAGTGGAAAAGTCATTTATTTTTCGAAATGGTAGAAAGTCAGTTGTGGTGCTTTATCGAAGAATCTGCCATTTAGGAGAAACATATTTCTATACATTTCCGTAGAGTGACGCTTCTTTGATAGAAACTATTCCTGATTGCACTAACTATAGTTAGCCGATTTAAAATGCACATATAATTGCCCCAGAAGATTATTTTCTTGAAGTAAAAGTCACCTCTCATTGTTTTTATTTTTTGAACTTATAATTTTGTATAATTGCCAGTTTAAATTGTAATGATACAAAAGATATTGTTGATTTTAGGAATTTATTAACCAATTTGGTCAGTTGGTGGTACCGGCCGTTACCTGGTGAAAACGATTCATCATAAAGGATATGCAAAAATTGGTTTTTCCACATTTTATTACATCCTAGTTTATGACGTCATCTTCAGGTGAATTATAGAAAGTTATTTTGCTCATCGCGTTATGCATCCCCCGTGGAGCTGAACAATGTTCGGATTAATCGGTCGACCGGAATAATGTAGGGCTTGAGGAGGGGTGAGCGAGAAGCGTACAAAGTGTCATTTACTGTCTTACAATTTGA
The DNA here is from genome assembly GCA_002093875.1 of Calopteryx splendens. Taxonomy (NCBI): domain Eukaryota; kingdom Metazoa; phylum Arthropoda; class Insecta; order Odonata; family Calopterygidae; genus Calopteryx; species Calopteryx splendens. Next base: position 958,866 of record LYUA01000051.1, on the reverse strand, counting down.
GCCCTAAGTCTTTTGAATCTCTAACTGTTCGAGTGCATCCAGGCGGAGTCCCCTTCTCTCTAAATAAAATATTTACGAATGAAATTACTTGCGTGACTGGTACTGGAACATGTTTGTCATCTTAATGACTTCCAAGGTAGGTGAGAAATTCCACAAGTTCTAATTTATCTCCTCTCAAAGCAGCAATTGCCTGAGTCTTCTCTCTTCCGCATACTCGGTGTTTAGTTTTATGTTGATTTGCATGTTGTATCCCTGAAATGCATGGTCGATTCTGTTCAATTCAAATGCCTTCAGGTCTATGTTTTCTATCCTGTCTCTGCAACGTTATCTGCGAAACGGGGAAAGTTAACTTATCCTCTGCTAACTATAATTCCCTTCCCTGTGGTTGTTTCATCGCCTCTTTAAAGTATGTGTTGAAAAATGCTGGTGAGGATTCCATTCTATTCCAGCTGCAATAATTATTTTCGCTTTTACCTTTCTCCTTTTTTGACATTCACACTGTGGGAACTTAGTTCTTGTGTAGCTGAAAAATATTCCTTCTGCCTTTGCAATTCCTTCTGTCTCTTTCTCCAGCAGTTTGAGGACTTCGTTCCACTCGACGTTGTCAAAAGTCACGAATTCCACTCAAAATGACTTGTCGAAGTGAATATTTTTTCTCTGTGAACCCTTTGAAAGAGTATGCTTTCTCTAGTTCCTTCTCATGGATGAATCTTTCCGTAAGAATTGTGGAAGAATGTGAATCAAGCACCAAAGTTCTGTGTCACTGATATATCTTGGTTCCCATTTTATACAGAATTGCAGAAGAAAAAGGAGTCTCCATGACCACTACTGTAAAAAATTATTGAAAAATTCCTCCAATACGCGGGATTTAGATTACTTCAGTCTTGGCTGAAGTATAAGACGCTCCAGTTTATTCGCACAGTATTATATGTTATCCATCATTGTAAAGCAATATAATAATATTAAGAAGCATCAGTATGATATAACTACCAATTTCTCACGATAAAAACAGGATAATATATTAAGTACTAGTTCTGTGTGGAAATTACTTCGAACAAAAATATACTTTTCACTTAATGGTTTAGAGATAATACTTATTTTAACGCAGAAGTGGTATAATAAATCTTCATTTGAGTAGTAATTATTAGCCTAAAGGGTTCAGGGTTCGCAAATTATAACAAATATATATGAAAAAGATGTATCTACTTTTCCGTCAGAACCGCAGTGGTAGAAGAACAGACAAATGCTTTGGAAAGGTTTACAGGCATGGAGTGGGCGTAAAAATCTCAAGTTTTCCATTTCCGGTAATCTTATACGGAGAGTGGTCGTATTTCAACTTTGTTACCTCTTGCCAATTAATCGATAACCAACCAGTAATGCGTCCACCTCCCGAAATACACACTTAAAGTATCCAAAAAAAGGTAGGATGATAGTCCCGTCAATCTGACACACCGTCCCTGGACCAAAAATTTTCTCTTTCTCTCCCTCTCTCTCTCCATCGCTACCTCAAACTAGCCCGATCCCAGAGCCACCTCGTCTCCCAGAAAAAAAAACTCTTCTCCCATTGGATGCCTTCCGTGAGTTCATTGATTCATTTTCCACTCTTATCGAAGACCCTACATTTCTGAATCCTATTTTGTCTGATATGGAAAAAAGGAATTCGGTGTGAGATTCGTCCCACAAACAAGAGCTTTTCGGTTGGTCGGTCGAGTTGCAGAGATGATTGAAATATGGTCCATTCTCTTGCCTTTATTAGTCGGGAAAACCTTAACGACGGTGGAGAACAGTGGCCGAGCGCAATTAATGTTACCAATATAATTATTAGGAGAGTGAAAATTACTGGATTAGCTCTATAAATCCTGTTCCCATGTTAACGTAATCGTGAAATTGGAATGTAGAAAAGGACGCAAAGGGCCGAACGAAAGAAATTCTTCAACTTCATACGTTGTTTGTCTCATGGCGTGATAGAATTTTATTAAAATCATAGCTGTGTATGACGTACATCCGCATCAAGTAACGCATTGGCATGGTATGCATTGGTAAGGCTGGAAAACACATTAACTATTCTTAGAATCAATAGAAAATCATTAAAGTATGACGTACCTGTTACCCTATATTATTATTTTACTAAAAGTGAGGAATGATTACGTTACTAAACAGTTATGTGACAACGTTAACGGCAAAAAGCGACGTTACTGTATGTTGAATGGTGAAAAATAAACCAATTCTCCCAAGCAACTGATGTCAATGTCAAACTTAATAAATAAACCCATGGTCATTGGTTTTGTTCCTACGCTCTTGTACTTCTGGAGTGGGAGTGTTTTTGCCGGCATCGGATTTCCTGCATATGTTTACGCCATCTCATCCTTTTACGTTAAGCGTATCCATGTATTTTCTTTTAACCCTTAGTGTTTTTTTTTGTCTTACAACAATAAGTTTCTATCAATTTCTTACAGTATCTATCTCTTTCCATTTTTTCCTCCGATAAGTCTTTTACCATTTTTTGGGCACGCTTTTAAATTTTATCTGAAACTTTTCCGTACTAACGCATTCCTGTTTGCGTCGCATTTTTTATCTAATTAGATATCTGGCGAAGATCATCATTCTATTCTTTGTACACTATTCCCTCCGCATCCATATTCCGTATTTTTGCTGGCCTCCACGGCAGCAGGGTACACCCTCGCCTGATAATCCCACCTGAGTGGGTTTCCCTCAACTTAGGTCATGGACGAACATGATTATCCTTGTTGTGTTATGATGATGATGCCATGGTCATGATTATCCTACGCTTATGATTTAGTTTACAAGATCAAAAAGTAGGTAATTTCTTATCTTTTTCACTATTTTAAAATAAGCTACTAAAAATAAAATAAATCACATCATTCCATTTCATCCTCCTACCTTATTGCTTCACTTGTGATCGGTGCTTTCCCGATTTATTTCGTGTTTATTCTTTCTAATTTTTTATCTGCTCCATTAATAAAGATATTTCGCCCTTTCCTCTATCTTGCCCATATCTTTGTCCTCACCTATAATTTAATCAACAGAATTTTTGTATTTCTTTCTATCTGTTCTAATCCATGTATACCTTAATCCACATTTAGCCTTCTTCAATTTTCACAAATACACATAACAACAAAATAAGTATCCCACACTCACATGCGGACATTTTTGCAAGCTGTCGATACAGTTCCTAATTCTGTTCATAAGCATCATAATCACTGATTTGTATTTCATGCATCTCCCTGAATTTTACGCGCTTGAGTCTGCTAAGGCAACCATGAACCAGGTGGAATTAGAATTTAGCCCTTTCTCCGGAAAATTTGTATTATTTCCTCACTACTGGTATTCCCCCTCGTTAAACAACACACTGCCACCTCAATCCTATACTTCGTTTCGTCCACCACTGCGTTCCAATCCTCCATCGCTATCATGTATTTTCTTTCAGATATTTTTTAAAATTACATTTGTTGGTTGTTTTGTACCGAATATTTCGGCTAACCACCTCTGTTCTCCTCTCCTTCCCTACAAATTACTCTATAGCTCTCGGTCCTGCAATTCCCCCTGTCTTTTCATTTCACGTCACACATTCCAACCGTGTCTCAACTCCCATTCTCTATCTCATTTTTGATAACTTCTAGCTTCCCTGCCCTCAAAATTTTCTAATCATTCCATGTCTCTATTGCAACAGCTGCGGTTCCCTTCTATGTTTTCTTTCTTGTTGCCTTTGAATCAGCAGTGGGTAAGGGCTTTGAGCGATGACCACCACGGCGGTCTTGCCTCCTCTACCGGGTGTATCTTCTGTTTGGTGAGCTGAATCACTTAGTTGTCTGCATTTATTGCCAAGGTGGCCAAAAATCAGCAAAAAAGGAAAATTAGAAATTATACAGCGATTTCAACCGTATGGAAACTTTTCATTTAGCTTATGTAGCGTAATTTTGATTACTAAAAATGTGCTGGTTATACATCCTGCTCGGAATCTACTAAAGGTAGGAATCACTACTTTAGAGCTGTACCGGCCCTGTCTGATGCACCTAAAATAAAATGTTTAATAACTTTTTTCATGTAATTGCGTGATTTACGTATGTATTACATACATTGGAACGTGTGTTGCAAACTGAACGCATACCAATCCAACGCAGTGTATGCTGCAATTGGGGAATTATTCTTCGGCTCGCAGAACACGCTTCAGTGTTAATTTCCGGTCATGCTTATTATTGAGTATCGTGAATGACTGTAAGGAATAGCCAATGTTTTCCATAGACCTAAAAATCAGTGATTTTATGCATATTAGGAGTGGTATTCGAAATTTATTGGGTATTTATGCTGGTACATTTTTATATCAGTCTAGGAACTCCCAGATAAAAGAAAACTTTGGATATTCAGCGTGCTCATTTCTGCCTGAAGTTTATAAATTATTGCATACAACGTTGAAAATAAATTTGAGCATTTATCGTGAACCTCTTGTACGATCTAAAGCCTTCAATCAATTTATTATATGTTTTTGGAGCGTTGTACGACTATCCTTGGATGATATATTAGGAAAAATATAAGATACTTATCACACTCCTTTATCAAATAACACGAACAGATATTGAATGTGCTGTACACGACGACCGTTGATGCCTGAGGGTATAAGGATTAGCTCTTCCTAGCCTCTCGTACATGGCGTGTAATAAACTCTAGAAAAAGGATGTTTAAGAGCTGGAACGTTTTCTATCAATGCAGTTTGCTTAAATTCCAGTCTAAAAAGGTTCCTCTTCAATCCCTATCATCGATGATCTAATATGAAGTCAAAACGTGTGTGTGTGGGACAAGATCTCGAAAATTTAGTCTGTGGGAATTATGATGTTTCTTTTTACGAATTATGAAGTTTGATTAAATACTAGCCGTTGTTTTGGTTAAACGATTTTTACGACCTATGGAATAAGAATAAAAGAGAGGCAAAGTAATTGGGGAAATTCAAGTTCTTAGCCATTAGGACCTCTGATTTACTAATTTTCTAGCAATCGAACTGTTGCAGCATGGCTCAGCTCAAGTGTAAGCCTTCAGCAAAAGCAAACCGTCATCCGTAGAAATTCTCTGATTAAGTGGCACACAAAATTTTTCGTTATTTCGTTGTTGTCTAGCCACCTTAACATGAAGTTCACCTTCAGAATTAGGGTATTTGCGTTCTTCGAACCACACTCAATTACACCAAAAGAAGGAGGTGACTTTAAACATTAGCTTTCTCTTAAATTCATCAAAATGTGGGAAACGAAAAACACAAAGGAAAATATTTTGAAATATATTCCCAATTGTGGAGAGGAAAAATGCAAAACATTTTTAATAATTTTAAATTTTATTTTAGCGATCTGTGTTTCGATAGTTTGGTTCATTTCCAGTGGTCAAATATGCCAAAAGTGTCAAAATCTCACCTGTGAAACCAAAGTCTAGTGCCAAAATTACAGTGTTCCCTTCATTTCCCTTTGAAAATGGGCTTAATTAATTGGTTTACAGTTTATGGTCACCAAATGACGAAACAATGAAATTCTTATTTGGAATTGGTGCAACTGGATATTTGAGGAAGGGATTTCTTTCATTTTGTCTTACCGCCCCGCAGGATATGAAATTCACTACTTTTTACTTATATTTTTCACCGATCGAATCCTCTAATGACGAAAAAGATATTCCACGATAGGTAGTGATATATATTCCACATTATTTTTCCACTACCAACTACCACTAAAACCATATTGATGAATCTCCTATGACAATTTTTAAATTAAAATCCTATATAAATATTGTCAATATTGAATCACCCCGTTGCTGTTTCGTTGCTGAGATAAAAAACTTTTCCTGGGAATTTGTATTATTTTGTGCGGTTCACTCGATTTTTTTATTCAATTCTTTCTTCAAAATTTGGGGGCGCGGTAGTCCAGTGGGTAGGGTGCTGAGCTACTAACCGGAGGGTACGGGTTCGATTCCGGGTGACGCTTCTGGACACCCTCAACTTCAAACAAGCTGTGTAACATTTTTTCGGTACCAGGCCATTCTGGGAAATAAGAGGCGGTACAGAGAAAGGAAATGGCTATCCTACCGACTGCACACTTAAAGTGTACGGCAACCCGAATCATGACCCACTCGAGAACCGTCACCTACTAAACCATCTTTCGGGTTGATTACTGTGATTCATCATCAAAGTTATCAAAATCTATATTTTATGCCTTTTGAATAGGTTATTATTCGAAGCTTGGTTCGGAATATATGAGTGGAGAAGTATTTCATGTGAAGGTATTCACGACTTTCCGGCTTGGAAGTGTCCGATTTTTCCGCGTTGGCATCTTGGGACAGCGATACCCCTACTCCAGGCTTCTTCACGCCTGTCAGCAGAATTCCACACTTGTAGGAATGCATGCTACCAATGCCTTGTGGCTATTAAAAAGAATTCCACGTCTTTGTGGCATCTTCGTTTTATCTGAAAGCAGTTATGGAATTCCATTGTAATGTCAATGAATCAAGTGAATTTTTGGTAAGTATATTTTGAGAGGCTTAGTGAGGTTTTAGCTCGATTTTGGTTCATAAACCAATACCCTGGAAATATCGTTAAAAATGCTTTTAAAAATAATTTCTTTCATTTCCCTGGTAGGTTTTTTCTTCGCAAAGAGATGCATTTCGTGAGAATAGATTTTTAAAAAAAGTGAAATTGGTTCTTTAAGCAAAATGACGTTTCATGACCAGGATATTCAAGAATGTATCAATTAAGTCAGTTCATACGTCATATTTGTAACGATTAAATGATAGGTACCAACAATTGGATAAGTAGATTTCAGACCAACCTAAATCTTAAAAATCTAGAATATAGGTATCTTTAACATTTGACATCTCCTATTAATTTTAAAAAGATATTGTGATGGATTCACTAGTGAAAAAACGAATCAGAGAAAGTTCGCTCGTTCTACATTCCTAATGTGCATGAAATATTCAATTATATCTTAGCATGATTATTTTTAGTTTTTTTTATTTTACAATCTGATATGAGGATTTAAACTGAAGCAATATTTAACAAAATACTCACATCCAATCTAACCATGTGCACCGTGTTCTATTAACAGTACCTGCCTCTAGCGTTACGAGGCACGGCTTCGTGAAATACTTGAGAGCCAAGAGGTTCTTTAGCTCTGTCCTAGAGTTCTTTAGCATGAGATTTTCAAATGGTGTATTTTTAGCGAGCAGCTCTAGAAATTACACTACTTTTGGCGATTCCTGATCACTATATGGGAATAAATTAGTTTTCGCAATTAAACGCTTTGAGGAGGACACGGATAATACAAATTGTACGGAATATGTATTTTAGATACGTAAATTCTATGGCGTCGGCGGTTATAAGTATTCAACGGAACCCAGATCAACACGATTGCAGGTGCCCAAATGTAATGAACTTTATCTCGGCGCTGTAGAGGAATGCGTAGATTCTGCTCGTTTTCCATGAACGCCAATGCCTGAATGCTTCTCCATGCATATATGCGTACAATTCAAAGTAATCGTGTACTCACTAAACGTATTAACGCATATCCGAAAGCGAATACTTACGCGTAATCTTATAGTTATAGGGATACTTATTCCATAGAAACGTATTGCTCGTATCGTGTATCGATTATAAGTACAGCTGCGATATGCATCTCACAGTGAGCACTAGAATAGGTAAATTTTCATTGACAGTTGCGAGGTGGTTCTCTAATGGCTATCTGATCTATCCACGTATTTAGCAAGTGAAGCTACTGTGGGCGCCTAATCGAAACTGAAAAAATCCATTCGTGCGTGTAAGCGTGCTTCACCTAATCACAGCAAGCTTTAAGGAAATTCGTTATTTTTACTATAGGAAACCATTATTTAATATGAAATTCTACGTAAATTTTTAATTAAGGAGATTAATTCACATTATGAGTCACTATTTTTGGTTAAATTGCTAGATAGGTGTGTTCCATGAGCAGTATGAAACGAAAATGTTTGATCGGCACATTTTAGAATGGTATAATAAGAGTAGAACATGAAAATTTACTTCTTTGTAAATATTATCATTGCTCATAAACAATTACATATTTATTGTGATCTCTCTTAGTTGGATAACTGAATAAACACAAGTTTTGCATTGTTTGAGGAAGACAGTATTTTTGGCCATGCGGTCTGCTGCCTTATATCAAGGCTTAATTAACTTTGCTTAATTGGCATTGGTTAATAGATTGACACCAGGAGGGAAATAAAAAAAACATTTTCGCACATAATGTGTCAGAAAATTTTCATTTCCCTAGAAAATCGAAAATTAATTGGAATTAACCCTTGTTATGGTATCATCCTAGTTTGAATAGAGACTATATCTGCTCGTTGTGTCCACATGGGTTTAATACAATTATGATTAAGATACGTTGCCATTTCCTTGGTAAAAATGGTTTTATCATGACACCATCACTTAAAAATTGGCACCTGGGGCCACACTCGGTTGCAGCCGTCTCACTGACGGATATACACTATCTGAGCTACATTCATCTTTTATTTATCCTTCACCTTTTCCTTAAATCATCTTTCAATCCGTGGGGAATCGGTAGTCCTTCATGCAGGGATTATCTTTACTCGCGCCAGTGCATTTCATGGGGTCATTGAAAAGTGGATGCTGCTCCACCAGGCCAAGGTTTATGTCCATGAGGAAGGAATATTTATGTGAAAAAACTATTTCACTTTTAAAATAGTGAATTACTTATGTACTATGCAATTGATTTTTTTCCCAGCATTTATAAAACGTTCATTGTATTTTATTAAAAATTGCCTCTGCATATAGCAGGAGTAACAGTTTTTCGTGAAGAATGAACATTTATTTTCCTTTAGTAGGTCCCTTAGACATTTACTATCTGCTAGTAAAATGTACCAAAAGTTTTGTACTATAATATTTTTAAGGAATTTTATAGAAATGAAACAATTTCCACATTGAAAAAAAAACTTTATCCATACTTTGCTCCATTGGTGCTAATTTGTCAATCATAATATTTTTCTTCTCTTCTCATCAAATCTAAGCGCTGACGCACAAATTCTCTATTCAAGTAGAAAGAAAAACCTAACACTATGTTAATCATTTCCCTACAGCTAATAACGCGCATTTGTGAAAAGCTCTCATTATTCCGTTTAATACCGTCGGTTGACGCCATGGAATCAGGTTTAGCCGTTGCCTTAGCATCCCTTCATTTACATCTAAATCTACATAAAATCCCGCGCGCTGCCGCAGAGGCATCCATTTCTTCATAAATTACGAACGCAAATCTCGCCTATTATGGACGAATTATTAAATTGGCTCACCTGACTGCTCCACGTATAGTTTAGTCATGAAAGATATTCATTCGTAAGAAGTACAATCTGCTCACATGGATTTTTATGGAAAACTAACACTGTTACTTGGCTTCCTCATAACATTCACAAGGAATTAATGATGCCCAATGAGCAATTTTTTTTCAAGCGCGTTCAGTGTTTTTCCAATGTTTGCTGAACAAAAAATAAGTTAAAGACATGGAAGAAGCCAAAATTTAATCTCTCGCTTGAAACATTAAAGTTAGGGAAAATATTTATTCATGCGTTTTTCAGGTCTTGTAATTTTGAAGCTAATGTCATTAAAAAGAAATAGGAGATCTTTAACATGAAACCTTGTTCAAAGTTGAAAATTACTCATCAAAATTATATGATGACGGTAGATTCATTAAATACTTGTAGGAAACTTTACGATTTACTATTACAAATTAAAAGTGAAAGTGGGAGTCCTCATCATAATTATTGCAATTTTGAACCCTCCGTTCTTAAGCGATGGAGCCGAGCTTAAACAGACATCTAACTCTTACCCTGCAAGGCCCTTCGAGGGTGTGTGGCAGGGGGTGTTAGATCACGAGTCATTAATGACGTTTTTAACATTTAGAACGTTAAATACTTCGGATTAGGATGTTCTAACTGCCGTACGTATTTCTTACTATTATGCTTAGGAATTGAGCGTGGGAAAAGTGATTCCTTATCTGTCTTAACTGTCTGGCAGTCAATTTATATCAACTTCCCGTCGTGGTCTTGTATACCAATTTTATTAATTAAAGAAAATTATCTGTCAGCTGCTAAGTCACTTGGTCACCACAATGCGAGTAAAATAAGATAAATACGAACCAAAATAAATATAAGAGTTAGACTAGTATGCCATCTCTCATCGGTACTATTCGACATATACTTGGAAGAGGCGATAAAAGAATTTCATAGAATAAGCTTCGAGGGAATCATGTCCAGCGGGGAAGAATTCACTTTCTTGGTTTCACATGAAATCGCAGTGACAGCATGGAATCCAGAATACCTGCAGCGAGTTGAACAGGATCAAGTCATAACTTCACACGTGAAATAACATAGAAATTCGAAAAATGTGTGAATCATTGTAAATAAAACTAGTACCCTCTGAAACGGACAAGAGAAGACACAAGACAATTTTGCGAGAATAAATGGAGCATTACACCTACCTTGAAAGAAGCATTGCTTATGTTGAAAGGAGGTTGACGAATATGAAGTGGAAATTCACTCAAATTAAGAAGGTGTTTCACACGAAGAGGCAGCAACTTTGCAATTAAAAGGTGAAGGTAGAAATAGAAATATGCCTTACTATGATGAATAGAAGAACCCGATGGCTTGGGCACAACGTGAGGTAGTACATTTGTTGGGAGAATATTATACTAAAAATAGAATGGGGGCCGGACACTAGGGAGGCAAGGCCAATATTTAACGGAGTAATTAGAGATATTGGACGGAAGAGAGATCGGAGTGTAATTGAGTGTGAATTAGAAAGTGAAGAACGAAGGGCTACAGATAAGAAATTCCTGATTGAAAATGTAGAAATAAATTAAATGAGTACAATTAATTCTTGAATAATAACATATCATAATCTTCAGCGTTGAAAGTGAGTTTCACAATGAAATAATTCTCAGGCTTTAGGAAACATTAATTTAAATTCCAGGAATAGATAGCAAGCATTCTTTTTCCACCTTGGAGAATTAAAATTTGGTTTTACGTAACTATTTGTAAGTTCCAAATTTGAATCTATTGCAGATTTTCATTTCAATATATGTGGTTTTTCTAAGCGCTAAGGCAATAGAAGTTAATCTCGTGGACTCGTGCAATGTGCCTAAACGTTTTGCCTCGACGTCAGTGGTATTTATTTCATCGAAGCTTTATAATCGTCTCGAAAAATCATACCATAATAAGAAATTAGGGAATTATTAGCATCGTAAAAGGGAGGAAGGTTTACGGGTGCATGCGTTCTTTGGTTTACGTGATGCATCAATTACCATTCCCAAAACAATCTCACCCTATTTTGAGCGTATTTGACCCTGAATTTGTAGGAATATCTGCCCGGAGGTGAGAGAGTATATTATTGCAAATGCATGTGCATGATGCTGAAATTCATGCCCTGATCTTAAAAAGTCATTAGCAAGTCATGCTTGTGTATTTCTACTTTTATCATCGAATCAAGACTGCGCTTTCAGTCTGCGTGGAAAATTTGAAAATTCATTAAAAATGTGTTAGCAAGCACTTATGAAGGACGTAACGGCATCCTCCATAATGCTAACGTTCGAAAGTTCGAAAACCTTTTTGAAAACACTCCTGGTTTTGTATCCATAATTTGTGTGATATATGCTCTCCGTGGAAAATTTCTTTTTCTCTTTCTCTGAGGAGCCACGCCTACAATTACAGCGTAATTCCTCTCCGATTGATCATCAAGGAAATATCTGCTGCTGATGTCATACGATAAAACGATAAAATCAAGGATCAAAATGTGATAAACGGCTGCATCAAAGCGTGGTGTTTGATCATCAAAGGATGATTAATATAGAACGTTGCCCACCTATACCATTATGAATATGTTAAGGTATGTTTAGACTGCGTAGAGCCGGAGAAGAGTTGAAACGATGAATAAAGAAATGGTGACTGGCAAGGATTAGGAGTAATGTGTCGTTGTCGTTCATGTCAGAGGGCTCAATAACGAAGCATTAACTTTTTTGTAGGATATAATCAGGTTTTCATACAGATGGGTTGGGTCGGAGGCAATGCTTGCTGAGATTATGTCCAAAAGCTCATTTATTGGGTATTTTCACTTGAAAAGCCGCCGAGAGTCCGGCCGGGGGAAGCATTTTCTTTAAAAATATTTTATTTTCAGCTTTACGATGCACTAAAGCTGTCCTCCAAGCACGCATACTTAAATGTTAAAAAAAAATTCCTTCACTTCCACGTCGTTTTAATGCACTCCATTTCACGGCGGACATATCCTCGAACCGTGCATTTTTACACTCGCACACATTGACATAGGGGAAAAAATTCTCTGGGAGACATGAACCATATCGCCAATTTCTTTTCCTTTTTGTTTATAAATTCCGAGCGAATGCCAGTTCACCTGGGCAGTTTGAAAAGGATTAAACTGAAACCCCTCGATCTCCTTCCTCGGTGCAGGGAGGGGGAGAGAGTCAGTGGGACGGGAGGGTATGAATGAGAGGGGAAGGGAATCCGATTGAAGGGAATAGGGGATTAAAGAGCATCCGGGGAGGCGGGCGGGAGAGTGGAGGGGGATGCGGGGTGCAGT
>LYUA01000051.1:925625-937685 GCA_002093875.1 Calopteryx splendens | reverse complement strand
GACTATTCTGAAACTCTGGGGAAACAAAACCTTTTAAACTTCTAACCTTATGAAACAAATGGTGATAAAGGAAGACGAGGTGCAGTAAATTTTTATGAAATACGAATGAGGTTATGAGCGAAAAAAATGGAAAAAATGCAGAAAATTAGGGAGAAACTCTTCAGGATTGTGGACAATGCATAGATCAACGAGAGGGTCACTTTTAGCTGTATGATGAGTAGGTTTAGACGGAACCCAATGGAGGCTGTAGCTAAAAATTCTATTATTTAAATGCGAACTTTCATATTAGTTGAGACACATATATCAATAAAGTCACAGGTTACGAAAGGGTTATTTAGTTTCGGATTAAATATTGACAAAGTTCACCAAAAATCAATAAGCCGGCCATATATGGGTGGATGACAGATTGCACAACAAGTGATAAGATGAGGAGGTGAAACCAGACACTTCTATAAAAGTGAATTTAGGTTTATCTGAGTAAAGTGAGGGTGAGGTGTGTAAAACCTTAGGCCTTGATGAATTTAAGCGCCTACACCACCATTAACGTGTCCAAATCTATCAGCCTAAAAAAATGTTATATGGGTATTTTAACCATTGCATCTGTATATCATCATTTAATCTACTTTCCGAAAGACAAATAATATCATAATGGTTATCTGAAAAATAACTATCAAATACATCAAATTGACCTAGATGGTATTGACAATTGACTTGGAATACCTTCAAAAAGTATGTTATCAGGGAAATTGCACTAGCCTGTCCCAGGTTTTCGAACACTATCGCTCTGAATAACCATGCGATCACCACCATTGGTTTTTTTAGGTAGGTACATCTGTATTTTCCGCAGCCAGAGATATTTGATTGGTTTTCGACTTTCAGACTTCGCGCCTTCGAATGAAGTTTGCGATTAAAGGGGGCAGGAGTCTCATTTACATACACAAGGTGATATATTTCAATTTCAATTCATAATTCAAACCCATTTTCAGTGTGATAAGATTTTGTCTAAATCTGCAATCACTCACAGGGCTTGAGGCATGGCTGGATAATAGAAACGAACAATGATGGGAGTGGCATCGGTTCGCCATTTCTGCTAAAGTCAGGTTTTGGCCTATAGCAATAATCAATACCATTAGCTAAAATATCAATGCCAAAGGCGAGATTGACTTTGCACACAATTCCACACAAGGTTTACCCATTGCAATAAGCCTATTGACCTAGTGTGGGCATATCTAAGGGGCGATCGCTTCGCATGGGACTGCTGCTGATTACTCATATGCTTCGTTTTACTATTAGTGCAAACTCCTTCTCCTGGGTGATGAAGAAGAGATATGATGAAATCAGAGTTATCAACCCGAAGGTCGTTTTGGTAGGTTAGGGTAGAGCTCACCCAATACTAAGCCTAACGACGTGTGGAATTAAAAAATCAGGGTGGGGGGGCAGTTCCTTACCCTGAGCTCCTTATGATTTTCAAGAATTGACCTAGTACCCAAAAAATAGTGCACAGCTTGGGTGAAACTGAGGGTGCTAAGAGGCGTCACCCGGAATCGAACCTAGGCCCTCTGGTCAGTAGCTCAACGCTCTAACCACCACGCCCCATGCAACCATGATAAAATGCTAATATAAGTGAGATTAGTGGCTACTAGATGACAAATTACACGTAGCAATGAAAGAGATGCCATTTTCCACGAATAATATAACATTACACACGACCTAGGTTTCAATTTTGGCCCCAATGATGATGATATATCAACATTGAAACCTTGGCCATGGGGAACTTTATATTTCTGGAAAATTGCATGCATTTAATTCCTATGTTATGTTTAAATTCCATAAAATATCCGCAATCTTCTAAATTTAAAACACTAATTGTCAGCGAATAAGAGGTAATACTTCGCTTGCACTGTTGTGCAGATTCCATAAACGTAAAAATCATTAAATGCACCTACGTTTTGAATGATCGTTGCTAGATAAATTGAGAGACAAACATATCAGATATTGTGGTGTGTGGGGTGTGGGTATGAGATACAAAAACAAGTGGAGATAAGGTGCAAGAAAATGTTGATTTCAATTAGAGAACGGTTGTAAAAATATCAGAAGACTCAAATTCCTAAAAAAAACCTCCACCACCACCATAAAATCTACCTTCGGAAAATATTCTGGCATTGTTCCTCCTAATTTAGGAAATAAAGACGTAAATCTCATTCAATGGAATTCATTGAAAAATACTAAAAACGGTAAAAAATCGTATGTTCAACCCTTAGGAATGTAAAGTAAGGCGATGCACGCCATATGCATGGCTGCCGAATCCCCGCGAAGTAAGTGGCCTTCTATTATTATCAATGATAATCTACTGGTAAGGTTTGGTTTATGATGGGTAAACGACTTCTACTCTATCATAACCCTTTCTTCATTTCCGCATATTTTTGCCAAACTTAATTCCATTCCACCATACCTAATATTTTCTTCCATCTACCTCGCTTACCCAATATTTTCCCCTCAATCACATTCTTCAGCAATCCATCGTCTCTCAGTACACCCGGCACCACCATTTTTCCTGCGTTATTTGAATCCTCCCCTACCACGCGCAGAACCTCTTTGTTCGTTTTCTCTTCTGCCTATCTCACATTTTCCATCCTTCTCCATACCCACATTTCGAAAGCTTCCTACATATACTTGTCATCTAGCCTGAACGACCAAGTTTCCGCGCCATACAAAACCACGCTCCGTATCAACGTCTACACCTGGACTTTATTTACATCCATTTCTAAGTTCCACGTCAATAATTCTTTACTAAAGCTTCCTTACCCAATGCGACTCTTCTTCTAATATCCTTACCACATTGACACCCTTCGTCCAAAACACTACCTGAACTGTTGAAATGTTCTACCTCAACTTAATACTCTTCTAATTTAATGTAAACATTGGTTTCCTATGTCTCGCCTACCATCGTTTTATTCTATTTATTTTATTCCTTACCTATCACACTGGTACCGTAGTGAGCTCAGCAGTGACAGCTACCCCTTAACTGACTTATTAAATAAATTTTATTCGTCCGCAAATCTGACTGATTTCATAAGTTCCCCACCTACTTTAACTGCTACCACTAGTTCTTCCCACGCCTCCCTTTCCATGGGGATAGCGGACAACCCTGCCTTACCCCCCGGCCCACAACTGCCCACCCTGCTTCTCCATCCACTACTCTCACCTGTGTAGTCTGAGGTGCGTGCACAGGTTTCTGTAAAGCCTCCTATGCCTCCAGTCTACTCTTACTTTCTGAAATGTCTCAGTTAAGTGTTCCCAATTAGCTCTGTAAACCATCTTTTTGGAATCTATAAAGCAGACAGACGCATCCTGTTTATATTCTATTTTCCTTTCTATCAATTACCTCATTACTATGAGGCTCATTACATGATACTTACATGATATGCACTGAAAATTAATTTTCTGTTTAAATATTACATTGCATAAACATATAGGATTCACTAACAAATTAGCTCTTCTCAGTAGGTTTCGCAGGTTTTTCACACCCCCCTCATGTGTGGATGTTTTCCTGCTGTGGGTTTCTTTTACTAACGATAGCAGTTAACTATCCTTACTTTTTTCCCACGAATTAAAAAATCTTTTTAACACGTAAATTCACAAGTTTCAATAAAAACATTAAATGTGTATTGTATTCAGTTCATTATTGCATTTCTCCACCTTATGATTAATAATTATATATGATTATTAATGATGTAGTGTACTACAATTGTATGATGTAATGTACTACAATTGTATGATACAATGATGTAATGTATTACATTTGCTGCGGGGGGAATGAAACTAATTGTCCTACTGCCTCTGCATACTGTTGGTTTTTCCTTTTTTGGCAAGGGAATTAATAATAATCTATCAAAATCTTCTGGCCACGCTCCATGAAAATATTTCATTTTTTCCTAAACCTTTTAGTAGTTCTCCAGGGATATTGGCTATACCCACACCCACCTTATATCTCATTTCATTTTATACTTTTTCCATTTCGTTATCTAGTATGCCTGGATCTAAGCTATCCTCTTTGATATTATTTTCTCTTTTTATATCCATGCTCATTGGCCTAATGCCTTGACCGTACAAATTTTATATGCACTCTTACCATCATGTTTAATCTATTCTGATCCTGTCAATACTTTTCCTTATGCATATCTAGTTGTGTGCACGGCTTTTCCTTTATGACCTCTCGGCAGTGGTTTCACTCTCCTCTACGGCACACCCACTTCACTCTGTTGTTTAACTCTCCATGCCCTCACACTCCCCTCTCAACATATTTCTTTAGCTCCATTTGTTTCCCGCTGTAGTTATTTGACTCTTTGTACGTACTCTTCCTAATTCTGTGTTTACGGTCTTCCATTTTCTTCTCTCTCTTTCCTTCTTCTCACTTCCTAATCATTTCTTCTATTTACCAATCCGATTGTTTCACTTGCAGATTCCGTTACCCCATCTTTCAGCTATTCTCACCTTTCCTCTACTGTGCACATTCCCTTGTTCTCACTCAGAATCCTCTCAACTGCTTTCTAATACTACATTTTTTTTCTTAGGGATCGCTTCTAGATTACATTTTCTCTCTCATCTTCCCTTCCTCATCTTCTAAAATTTAGGATACCTGCCCATTCCCCTGGCATTTTTTGAAGAGGCTATTGAGAGAAAGGAAAATGGGTTTCTTGGGCTTGCCAGTATATCCAGACCACGTGGGATTGCTCCCGGCACAGATTTATATCGAGATTTCTATCTTCTCAGCAAACATATTATTTGATAATGGATAGCATGTCGGGTGACTTTTCTACTTTCTATCTCGGTACGGATACACGACGAAAACGTGCAACGTGCTGGTATTTTGCGCCAGCTTTAACTCTTCATAAATAAATTTTCACCATGGCATCTAAAATGATTTTCAACCTCTATTTTAATCATTGTTTCATTAAAAAGGTCTTGTTGCCATTATATATTACTGCCATATGAAATCTTACTGCCATTATCAAATGAGCTTTCCACGACCTCATAAAAATTGAATATTGTGAATAAAGTTTCTTTAGGAATTAGCTAATATCTTCATTATATAAAAACATGCATACATTTACGTATACAAAAGGAGAAATATTCAGTTTTCATCAAAAGAGGAATATGAGATTAAAAACTAAATACATCGGAATTATCCCACGTAACATTGAATAATTTAGTAACTACTTTTAGCTAAGAGGCGCGTAAATAATTATAAATTATTTTAATACAGATAATTGAAAAAATTATCAACTTTTGTGAACATAAATGTGCTACACTAGTGTTAAAATATATGAAGAGTCATGATTAGTGATTTTCGAAAGATCACGAGAAAATGAAAATTAATTAACGGAAACTGTATGTTGCTAAGACTAATGCTGCTCTTTTCCGGTCGCATCAGAAGCAGTTTACGTTCATATGCGACCAAGTTCTGTTCATCGTTGTCATTTATAATTAAGTGTTACATCAAATTACAAAAAATACAAACGAAATGTATTTAATTAAATCTTGATTCAATTAAACCATGAACATCGCAAGCAAGTGATAGCATTTTTTTGGACTATTGATATTTCCATAAAGGTTTTATAAAATTTTCAGTTAAATGAATACCACGCATGGTTTGAATCCATTGGTTTTTCAACTTGCGGAAATCCTCGACATTATCCCTTTATTGAAATAGGCTAGAGGAAGTACTTCGCAATACAGGAAGTCTACGGCCGAGGAGCGTCAAACGCGAATCATTTTGCTCCCATGGAGATTCATTCCTCCCATCTCAGTGTTAGAGCGTTTTTCTGACCGAACCTTCCATATATTTCAACGCTACCCTGCTCCACTATCTGTGGATAATTTCATCATTACTTTTCTTGAGTACCTTCATCGTCGATGCTCATCCATTATTCAAACTCCCGGCTGGGAATCCTAAGGCATTACCCCTCGGATAACTGACCGCCAATTTATCAAAAAGTTATCCCTTTTGCGCCAGCACTCTTTCCGCATACCATTCGTTAAACGACTCGTGCTATTGATATCGATTTTCTTTCCTTAAAACTTGTATTCCTGGGGTATTATTGAGCTGCAAGGTCTTCTGAAAATTGAGCTAATTGGCAGGATAGGGCGCGCGTTCTCAAAGTTAGGACTATTTTTGTAATCTTTTCAAATAGAATTAAACTCGGGAATCCTGACGTCTTTTTCGTTTCGGAGTAGGGGAGACGAATTAATTACTTTCACGGAATTCATGGAAAACATATAGCTAAAGTTTTCCAATTACCTATCCAATGCTATGTTGGACGCCACGTAGGTACCATATTTAGCCTCCGGATTGCCCTTGCTGTTATACACAAACGGGGTTGTAGATCAAAGCTCCCTTCATGTGTTTTACGAAATAAAATAAACATTGGGTTAAAGTAAATCATCAATAGGTCATCATTACACGAGCAGTTGTTTGGAGCTCTCAATCCTCGCCCCTCCAATGCTAATTTTCTTACGGCCTGCTATCTCTTACGTCACACATCCCCTTTTCATTTTATCTACGTGTTCGTCTATTGATCTTCCTCGTTGAGTCCATCCTTTCATTTTCTCTTCTATTATCCTATTACACGACCTCCATCTGTAAAACCTCAAAGCATTCCTCCTCAAACATGACTAGCCATATTCCCTTTCTAACTTGCCACACTCTAACTTCCTCTCCACCTTTCACACCACGCCCCAAAACCGATGCTGAAGTACCGCCGAACGCCTGGCTCTAACTTCATCCCCGGAATTCACAAAGTGAAGAAAATATTTCAAGGCCTTTCCCCTATCCTACAGGACAGTCCCTTCTCTTTAAATATTGTTTCTGAATGTCCCACTATCTCCTCCAAACAACCCTGTAACCTACCCAACGCTCTACATTTCTGCCCCCCCTCCCCACATAACTCCTCCCGCGGTTCCTGGTTCTTCCTTGACCTTTCTCGATCCTTGTGACTGGCCAATATGAAAAACCTACCCTCTCACCCCACTCCCTCTCCGTATTCACCAACCCAAGTAGTTCTACTCCACTTTTCATTAAGCAATCATGTGAAAAATGCATTTCCAAAAATATGGTTTATTTACTTCAATACAATAAGTGCTCCTATTTCTATGCTGGTTAAAACCTCTATACCTCTCTCAATGGGCATCACCAACCACGGATTCTCTTTCATGCACGTAGACGACTCTATATTAAAATAGCTGCCACTTCCCAAATATCCATTACCAAAATATCCATTCTTCTCGTATATCCCTTCTTTACCAGCGGACTTAGAATTTACAATTCCACTACCTCCCTTGAGAAACATTTTTCTGATTAACGTTACGCTCTATTTAAAGAGGACACCTTTTCCATTTCACAATAGACAGATCCTGCATCATCCTCCCATTTCTCGTCACGACATAAACGCGGATAGAAATAACACCAACGTATCCATCACCACAGGAGCAAAAAATAAAATGTGATCCTTCGAGACCTATATTCAATGTTTTCTAGTCCTTAATCCCCTTCAGACTTACCTACAACCCAAATCCCTCTGACGTCCCGCTGTTCCCAAAATCTATTTGACATCTTACGTCAAAAAATCGCACCTCCAACACATATTCCGACACCCCATCCTCCATCCCTCAACCCCTCCTATCGCTCCCCCTATTCCCACGCCCAAGTTGCAAGAGATGCCCCGTCCTCCGACTCCTTTCTCTCTCCAAATTCCCTCTCAATATATCGCTCCTCCTCCACGCCAATTCCACCAGAATTTGTCTCTCAGAAATGTAATTTATTTTCTCTAATCGACTTTTACCCCTCATTATTTATTATAGAAGATGACCCCCTTGGTGCCACCCTACCCCTTCGCATTACCAATCACCGGTCGTCAAATGAGTGCGTCACCCTCGTTTTAATCATAACTACTATCCATGTACCTACATTCTCACGGAAAAAAAACTTCCACGAATATTTCACCCGCTCTATTTACAAAACTTGCATTGAAACACGAACGCCATTAATTTCATTCAATTTAAATGTATCGTATTGCAGACACTTCTAACCCATTTTGTGAAGTGGTTAGAAACTAAGGCTTTATGGTAGTCTGAAATATCTCCTTGTCATTCTACGTAATACAATATATGCAAAACTGTCAATTATTCTATAAATCCTCTTCTTAAACTGAATCATATCATATTTAAAGAAACAATTAGTGTCTACCTTATTAATTCAGCACTTTAATTACACTGATGCTTATCAAGATGTAGCATATTACGATCTCTCTCAAGAACTATGAATAAAGCTTCAGCGTTTACAGAAAAATACACTACACCCTTGAGTGACCATTCAACTTTAACCTATTTGGCATTCTCAGTAAGTTCCGCAGGTTCTTCACACGAATTTACAAAACGTTTTCACACGCAAATTTACAAGTTTTTCAATGACTGATTTCTAAATTCTGTATTATACAAGTTTATACAATTTGTAAGTAATGAAAAAGTGTAGTGAAGAAATTACATATTTTTTATTATATATGGATCTGACGACGGGTTTAGTAGCCATAAGGGACTATTGTAGTCTCAATCACTCACCAATAAAGTTAATTTATCATCTTTCTTATTCTTATGTTTTATTTGATTAAATATTTTCAACTTTACAGTGCCTCATGCAACATCTTAAGTAGATAAACCACTCACCTATTTTATGAGTACCACTCCTATGCTTCATCAAAAACTCAATCGCCTTCAGTGCAGAGTCACACTTCATCCTCCCACTTGTTACACTTAGTCCCGGTTACACCAACGACGGCCAAAGCTTGATCGCCGATCATTCCTTGATATGTCTGCCGATTTCGTTGATTGGGTTCCATCTACGACAGTCAGCGTAGATCGGCTATTAAATAGCCAGTGAAGTTGACTTCTAATTTTGGACGATCAAATCCAGAATAAAAAATGTTACGCATTACGTTTTATCATTTTACAAATAAATAGAAGCCGTACTTCTAACTTTAGTGCAAGGGGCTGTAATATGCCAGTTACAAAATGCCCAAATTTATGTACCTGAAGTTAAGTAGCTAAAACTACAAATATTCGAACGATATTTTCTATCAAGGGGTTTTTAGGCAAATTTCTACATCTCACTCTCACGCAGGATATATTTAAAACTATCAGTTCCTTAAATGATGAAAGTAAGTAATAGTGCAACGTAGAATCTTGATCTACTCATTTCAGTCACGTCATTTGTAACGAAGTTTATGAAGAGTGGTAAAAAAATGTGACTTTCGTTCTACCATATGTGCTGTTAGGAAGTGCCAGGTATTCTCCCGATAAATCAAAATTACCAAGGGTAATGGATTATACGTAAGTGCAGATTCTGTGTACCAAATGGAATTGCAATCGAAGTAAAAATAATTAGGCAAAATGAAATTGCACTCAATCATTCCATAGTGAAATACTGGAATTGTTTCAAAGAAATAATTTTGCTTATATTTTTGTACAGGAAAGACTGCATTTCATTGGAGTAGATAAATAATTCGTGTGCATGAAATAATATAGGTAAATGTTAATATTTCATTGACACTACCTAACATGCTTGTAAGATTTTCCACAATAGATGGTACTTAGCGTGGTCAGATACGGTATTTTGAAGTTGATAAGAAATTTATATTCTTTAGAACAAATATATCATCATTTTCATCAAAAAAGTAAATAAACATTTTTACCTTCAGTCAAAACAGTAAAATACGAACGTTTTTATATAAAAATAATATTTTTCAAAAACTTGCCATGAACATTTTTTATTACTTGTAATCTGATTACTGTGCACATTCATTTGAGTACACTTCTGATTTTCGTTCATAAAACTTTACCTTATATAAGACGAAATAAACTCTTTAAACATTCAACATGACTTTGGTAATATCTTAATAATGATTAATATTCATTCGTGGATTTTTGCAATGGACGGAATTGATCTTCATTCATTTCTACTGATCGTTCTTTATGATGGGAAAGATTTGATCCTGAAGAACATTCGCCTGTCTTTTACACCTCCAACTATGGTCTAGTACTTAGAGTTATTCATTAAATTGTCTAAAAACGCGGGCAGCAGTTAAAGGCAAATTCTCATTTTGATTTAAAATTATTTATACTCAGAAACCTTCATCGAACGTATTCCTCTTTGCCCAGTGTTTTCGGTTCTTGTAGTATGTTCTTAATTGCCAAGATGATCTCATGCTGTTGGTTCGGTTGACAGGAAAAAATAAATCCCCAGCTCTTTTTGTTTTCTTTAATTGAAATACAATACATATTCTTATTTTCAATAATGTGTTTTTAATTCACGATCTTCAAGCCGGGAATTTTCAGCTTCGGAAAAGTTCGTTATTTGCTCATCAGTCATTTTGAAACCTCATGGCCCTCGTGCACTTAAATAAAAAAAAGACCAGTGGTTACGTGACGGTGACCACCAATAAAGATTGATCTTTCACACCTATGAAAGCATTTACGTAGCACAATTGCCTATCATATCATTGCTATCCCTGATCTATGATCAAATGTTGGTGGAAGGAAAGCAAGCAATGATCACCGATCAATATAATGATGTCGGTCATGTGATCGTCAATCAAAGAAAATCTGGCGAAACAGGGTCTTAGCTGCAGTACACTCCCATAAAGTCCAGCATGGCTTCACA
The DNA here is from genome assembly GCA_002093875.1 of Calopteryx splendens. Taxonomy (NCBI): domain Eukaryota; kingdom Metazoa; phylum Arthropoda; class Insecta; order Odonata; family Calopterygidae; genus Calopteryx; species Calopteryx splendens. The sequence goes on along the minus strand of LYUA01000051.1, from coordinate 926,971 downwards.
GCCACCGTGCTTGAATGGGTGGGATCATCTGGTGCAAGAGATGGCGTGGGTGATGATTTTGGTTTATGGACGAGGACGCGTCTGACTGGTTTTCTGTGGCGACGTTCAGTTATACCTAATACCAAGATTCTTTGACTTCATCTTTTAAGTTCAGTCGATATTTACATTCCTGTCATGTGCATTATGCTCTATCTTTCGATTCATGCATTGTGCTTCTTACCTTTCTTCTCACATTTACCAAATCGCCTCAACAGTCATTTTCCCGACGCAGCAACTACCCATTTATCAAAAAAAAGACAGACGCGAAACCAAATTACCTCATACTGGGCCGTAGAATCAATGGAGATAACGAAGTGTATTTAGGAAAATTTACGACGAAAATTAAATCTCAAGTTGATAAATGCGGAGGGGAATCACAATACGATATCCATTATGACCGCCGGTGACTTGTATTCTGTGTCTGAACACTAAAATCCTACATGGCTCAAAGGAAACGATTTTAAAGTGTTGCTACATGAAAATACTATGTTTTAATTAATTATTTTTAATATTTTAATGATTACCTGCCATCAAAATCCTTTGAGCTATTTTCGGCTATGGTAAATGTATTATAGATGAGAAGATATGTAATATCTTGAGGGTATCAAAAGTTTATCAATCAGTTATAATAACATTTTAATGGAAAATACAAAGGATGATTGCCCAATCAACAAATATTGTCAATTATTAATGCTTGATTGGGAGTTTCTTGTTTCTCTCAATGGAAGGGTTTTCGAATTTTAATTCCAGCCTCTCCGACTGAAAATACGCAGAACGTATCTCTCCTCTTACAAAACATATTGCTTTCTCTTTATCAATACGATCTGTTACCTCGATGTAATTGGGTTTTTGAATGATACCTTTTACCCCCACCGTGACCTCCGTGGCCTTCATCTGAGAAAAAAAGAGAAACAACGGGTGCCCGCTGCTTCATTCGACCACAGCATTTTGTGGTATGTATGGCTTTCGCAAAAGAAATACTGGCAGTAAGATCGTGGTCATTACCATTTTCTTTTTTTTTAAATCCGGCCGCCGAACTTTTAGAATTTTCGGCATCACTGTCGGTGCGCAATGAAAAGAACCGAAGGGATGAGGCCATGTATTGATGCAAACGTGCACATATTACCCTCGGCCATTGTGATAGGACAAAATATACCAGTCGTAAAAATATAATTCTCGATTTATGGGTCCCTTTTATATGGATTCATGAATAGATACAAGCAAGGACGATTGTCGACTTGGGTGCGCTCAACGCCGCATCATCTCCTGCCTCCACTCCCCGGCGGCACATGTGGTGGGTTGGTAAA